>JASANN010000159.1:97630-171761 GCA_031762395.1 Calameuta pygmaea | reverse complement strand
TGGGCCCGACCCACTGAGCAAGCTCAGCGGATGAGGCGGAAGGGCAACCCCCGACACCATGGTCTATACGTCTAGCTTTTCTAACAGGGTGACTACTCTTATATCACTACTCGAATGAATATGCTCGACCCGACAAAAGGAATAGAACAGGCAAGACAAGCACAATGAAAAGTGAGAGGGGCACAATAAAGAGTGAGACGAGAAGTTACAAAGAAAGATAGAAATAAAGAAGTCAAAGAAGTAGAAAATGTAGGAAATTTGAGGTATAAAAGTGGAAAAGAAATAAGGAAAGAGATTAATAAATAAAGTTAAGGACGGAAGATAGAAGTAAGAAACTAGAGAAGAAATAAGGAAAAAAAAAGAAGAAGGTTGAACACGGATAAGAGGGGTGCTTCCAAGAGACCAATATAGGAGGCCGGCTCAAAGAGAAATGAGCGCTCCGAGTCCGACCACGGCCTTCAGAGCTGCCCCCACTCCCCGGTTGCTCCCACTCGCCGAGTCCTGCGCGACGATTTGCGCACACATAATTTTGGGTAACTTCCAGTACTTGTAAGTATGCTTGGCCAGGATTACTGATTTCTAGGTGTTAATATTTAACTTTATTAATTTAATGAATTATCTTAATATTCCAAACACTTAATCTGTTGATATTTCATAGTGAACGTAATTTATTTTCTACATTTTACAATTTCAATTCAATTTTCATCTACTCGGTATACTTTGCGAGATTTTGATTTAGCCTCAATTTGAATAAATTTCGAAAGTAAGTATACGTTCGATCAGAATGCACACGCTTTAGAGTGCCACCCAGTATAAAACCATGCGTCTCACGGAGGTCACAAATATCACGCGTAGTATTACTATATATACTCGACCAATCAAAAACGTAAGACTGGTTCGCAGACCTTCCGCTAAGGCGGCGCGGCGACGTCGAAATAAAGCTCGAACCATGAAAATCGGCTCATTGGCAATCTCCTTACCCATCTCTGATTTATGTATTTACAGTTTGATCCAGTGGGGCACCCTGTGATTTCTATGAAATTGATACGAAAATAAAAGAAAGAAAAATATAAGGTACCCCTGTAGAAACTTCAGACCGGATCGTTCGACGGTTTACGACTTTACTTTTAATGGCCGGTCCTTCGTGGAAACAAAACTCACAATTCCTTCTTCGAAATGCTTGTGAAGGAGATTATTCTTGCACGAAGCTAAAACAGTCTTGAAACCGTAGGGTCAAGTGCATAGTTCACTAGGATGACTGAAAGGGTTCTCGAGTTCGATACTTGAGCTGACTGTATTCACAATGATAAAAGTCGATACGACAATATCAATAAAGAAATTAACGAATGATAATTTACTCAAAGCACAGCATCGATCCTACCGTCAGTCTTATGTCAAAGAAATAAAAAAAAATTAAATTCAAAGAAAATGATAATTCCGTGTAAACTCACATGACAGGGAGAGTCATTCACGAGGTCGGCAATTCCTTTTGGTCCAGAAGCCGACTGATAGCACTAAATATAAAATACCAATTAATCAAGTCACCACAGACAGCCCATTCATTCACACATTAATTTAATCGTAATTTTGTAATAGGGTTGTCGGCTGAATTCAACGAAGAACAAAAATTCGTTCTGTTTCCCATAACCTCCAAACAGTATCTGTACAATTACCTATTGTTCAGCGTCCTCACGTTTCATTCTAGGGAACTTTGTCCCTTCTCTCTCTCTCTAAACGAATATATATTTTCTGCTTTAGGTAACGTATTTCACTGCACAAAAAATGGCCTAAGACTGAATAACGAAGCTCCGGCAGAATGTGCTATGTTATAGTCACCGGTCGTAGCCTATTGTGGACATTGTTGTCTCTCGTGGCACTAACGGCTGTTTTATCAGCCCTTATCACGCCGAGATGGCTCATAGGACCACCGACAACAAAGCATACAAGTAAGTCGAATTATTAACGATTCTATCTATGCATCGATGTATCAAATGTCATTTCTAACCTCAATTCTCGTACTTGTCCTTAGAAAACGGCACAGCACTGTACTCGCCTACGGTGGGAATATTTAATCGATGCACAAGGCTCTACGGCAGAACACATTGTGCAAACTTCAACACGGATGGTCTGGCGACGGACTCCAAAGTATTTCCTGAATGCTGGAAAGCAACACTGTTCTTCCTGTCGTTAGGACTCGCCGTCATGACAGTTACAGTTATGGCCGCGCTGCTTGGGTGTTGCGTGCAGAGCATCGGTCGAAAAAGCATCTTCAATCTGGCTGGAGTAGCACAGGCTATTGCTGGTAAGGATTTTTGCATAATCTGCTACTGCTTAGTCGAATCTTTTATCAATATTATTACATCGATTCACCTCGTACCGCGTCGTGATAATAATACGGAGGATGTTGCGTCTAAGGGATGAGAAATTGATTGCTCGTTCCTTATTTGGATATCAACGAAGTCTCGCGTTACCATTGGGAATGACGTAATCGACGTCGTTGATATTCACTGCGGGTACTTTATTCATTCTGGTTTAGTTAGCTTGATTTTTTTTTACTTTATTCAGGTATCATTTATCTGCTTGGAATAATCTTATATGCCGCTGGATGGGGTGCGGAGAGAGTGCGGAGAATGTGTGGAGTCGAATCAGATGCATTTTATCTCGCTGATTGCAGTCTTGGTATGATGAATTTAAAGCTCGCTCGTGACAGTTTGAGCGCGCGTGTCAAACCTGATGACACTGTCGATTAATCATTTTGTATTTTTAGGTTGGGCCTTCTACAGTGCTGCGATTGGGGTGCTGTTGACTTTCGTGTGTGCGGTGCTGAGTGGACAGGCTGAGAAATCCACTGCCAGTGATAAGGTCCAAGATAAGATGAACGAAGGGAAGACCTTAATTTGCCTTGCGTGAGGAAATCATTCAGAGTACTACGAGGGAGAAGATTCTTTATGGATGAAAAGGTGTCTGATGAGATGAGACATAGAGCTGAGACCAAATACTGAAATTACGAAGAATCATTTTGACGCTGATTTAGTCATTGGAAGATATTATTGATCGATGTGAATTCAATTTACATTTACCGTGTATCAATCTGTTTTACCGTCGCGTCGGTATCAAGACACCAAATCCAACTGTACCGACTGAGCTTACCGACTGGAATCTATGTGACCAGCTGGAGGTTCAACAGTAAAATTGAGTCAAGTTAAAAACAAAGTCGTTCAATTGCAATAGATGTTTAGACGAGGTTAAAAGTATCAATTGACAGATACCACAAATTGATTTATATTTTTCTAAGCAAAGATGGCGTTTTTTAAACTAGTGGACGTAATCATTTTTTTTTCTCATTTCACTGTGTAATTCAAGAGATACTCGTGTTCGTAAAAAAAGCACAGACTCGCGTATACCTTAAAACTCGCCCTTATTCTGTGTCATTACTGTGTACGAAACTGCGTGTTATAATTGTTGTTATATAAAGATATTTATGCGTGAAATGATTTATTGTAACGTACGACCAATGATTGTTCATGTGGCGAATAAATAATACTTTCTAAAGTGTAACAGTTGATTTGCCGTTAATTAGTTTCAAATCTCCACACTCGATTAGGATTTTGGATGCCGAGGAAAATACTTTTAAGTGGACTTGGGTATTTTAAAGCGTGATTAAAATTGTCAGATATGTCATGCCAATCAAAAAATGTATTACAAATATATCTTATCGTCTAGCTTACAAGGGAAAAGGATCTTTCGGAGCCATTTTAACGTAAGGTCCGTTCGTTTGTAATTTATAAATAAAAATATCTGTACACCATCAATAACGCATTATACCAAGCTTGACGTTATCTCGCACTTCTGCAACTTGCGATTATTTTCGTAAATTTCATAAAAACAATTCCAACAAGAGATACTTTGCGAGCGTCCAATTTTGAACTGGCATTAAAATGGCTTCCCCGTGTTTATGATTGCTCGACAATCACGTAATCACAAGATCAAAATCAACGTAGCACCTTGGTCGAGACGCGTGAGTACAGAAACGACAAAAAAAAAATACGTCTTATCGTTACCAACGTTTTAAAAAATCAGCAACAACATCACAATGCTCGCGCAAAAAATTTTCTAAAAGAAAATCACGACTTTTCAGGTCGTTGCAAAATAACAAAAGAAAATGAAGAACAGTGGGATGGCCGAATATAAATTACTACACCGAAACTCAGGATTTCCCTCTGAGCCGCGACAATTGAAAATAAACTCAGACGATTCGTCCTAATGTGTATACAATAGATATGTTCGCCAGTTACGCAATGAAAAAAAAAAATCAACTCTTCTCTCATACCACTCATACCTCTCAGCATTCTAATCATATTCTATCTTTCGCTGCAATATTTTTTTTTTCACTCACGCTCTCACTCCGTATGTACAAATTCCAAAAAATATCGCCAAGCCAACTAAGTAATTACACACCGGAAACATAACATAACCACAAAGATACATTCGCGAATCACTTCTATCCCACCGTTATACTAAAATTCCATTATTCTTCTGGCTTTCACTTGTTTCTCTTTTCTCTCATTTTTCTTAATCAACATCATTTATGCTTTTTCTTATTTGCCTTTATTTGATCGGGGGGAGGGGGGGGGGGGGCTAATACAATCCTCGACGAGCCGCTACTCATCCACAATCCACATTTCGCGCCTCGCGAAATTGCAATGGAATTATGTACAATCATTATAAAAAAAAGTGACGTTTGTCATTCAATCGACACCACCAGCGAGATAACAGGTCAAGTGGGTTCTCGAACGGACACATATGTATAAATAAGAAAGGCACTAACGAGGAATTCGTCGATGACTATCATGAATTCCTAAAGAAATCCTATTTCCAGACATAATCGAGTCATTGAAAACGAGTTATTGTACAAAAAAAAAAAAAATAAGTGAATTACGACAATAATAATAGTAATAATAATAATAATAACATCCTATCGTCGCAACCATTGCGTTACATTCCTTCGGTTTCCTTGACTTTGTCGCACCCGATCATCATCAACACGTCGATGAGATTCTAAGCGATTTCGCGACGCTCGCAATCGCCGGTTACGAATAAATTTAAAAACGAAAAAAAAAACAATTGGAGGAGATTTTTGACTTCTCCAAAAAAAGGATGTACAAAATTATATGTAAAATTAACGTGATTGAGTATTGGTTAGGCATGTGTCATTTGGCGTAAGTTTTTCAATTATTATAACGTCATTATCATCGTCCAGTGGTCACTGCTCGCACCGATAGCTGATAGCTCGTATCGGGTGATGATTATAAATAAAAAAAAGAAAAGACAAATAAAAGTGAGAAATTATATAGAAACGATGTCGGTGAGCGAATGAAGAAAAAAAAGACACGTGACCATCAAGATGATGAGCATCGAGACGATGAACAAGATAACGTAGGTACAAGAAGCAGAAAATGAAAAAAAAAAAAAGATAAAACGTAAAGAGAAACGACCGACAGACGAGAAATTGGGCTATTTAAAGTTTGCGACCAAGAGAGGAGTGATAAGAAAAAAAGAAGTCAATCTCGTAGGAATGTCGTATCAGTCGATTCTTCAAATTGATCGGTTCGCACTTTAGCTTCGTGAAATCGTTAGGAATTTTGCAAAGGATTAAAATTCGCGACAATTTTTCAATTACGTGGAAGAACAGCGTGAGGTTATCGTTAATCGTTATCAATACGCGTCTTTAATTTCGTCCGTTCTTTCATAATTTTCTCTCGCTTCTTTTTTCTCTCCTAATACGATTTTAAATACGTCAGATACCTTTAGATCTTAGCGTTAATTTAATGCGTCTTCGACTAACGCGGTTATTGTTTAAAAAAAAAAAAAGAAAACAAGGTTTCAGCCGTGATTACTTCCATATTAGGGACTACATAACGCATCGCGCGACACGTGGAATACGCATTTCCAAAATATGAATAAAAAAAAGAAAAGCACTAACGTGAATTCGAATCACGAATCAGTCTGATGCAATGTAAAATAGCAAATGCAATCGACTGTGATTCAAAAGTGCTCGAGATGCTTTTCACGTGTCGCGCGAATAAGATGTGTGGATTATAATATATATAATATATATATATAATATAGTAATAATATAATATAATAATAATAGGAATCTTTTTTTGCCTTTATCGTTAAATTGTAAGCGTTCGCCAGTTTCGTTATTTCGTCGATTTCTATAAAAGTAAAAGAACAAGGAGAAGAAAAAAAAACACTAGAAGGAGCACGTGCTTATGAATTTAACGCGACGAACCGATAGAAATATGGCCGATCCTGGACTCGATAATGATTAAGAAATTTTGTATATATACAGAGGCGATCTTACGCGTCTGATTACGCAAAAGATATCACCGGTTCATTGTTAGCGCTGTTGTGTTACCTGTTGTCGTTTTTTTTTGTTTTTCATTGCAAAAGCCTAGAGCGCGGTAACGAGACAATTCGTGGTGGCTTGTTTTAATTTAAAAAAAGATTTTATTCGTTATCATTAAAAGTGTCTTTCCTCCGTCTTCGTTTTCTAAATATTTTTTACACAATTTATTACGCGCGCGAATATATATATATATATATATATGTGTGTATATATAAATATAAGTTACTCTAATCATCAGGCTCGCGATGTAAAAAACAATTCAATAAAAAGCTACAAATTTCGATAGACGATCTTGTGATTCGTTATAAAAAATTTCTTATCTCTTAATTCATTATCTCGTATGGGCGCGCACGAGGAACACAATTACTTGGCTAAGAAAGAAAAAAGAAAATATTTAAAAAAGACATTCGCAACAAACGCCACTGGGCAAATACGCGACGAGAACGAACGTAACATTTTGATTCTTTTTAATTTCTGCTTGACGCTTAATAATAATTTTTTTTTTTTCGTTTCTCATTCTACAGCCTTTCGCATTTGCTCGGAATATCAACAAGTATAGTTATACACATAGATTTGCGATAAATAACAATTTTCATATAGACAAATTAACGCTCAGCTTCTCGTCGCGTCTTCCTCGAATTAAATTGTCAAGTCTCGCTAACACGTAATACAGGTAAGATAAAAAAAGGTGCGTTCACAATAAATATAGTTCAGTCGCAAATAAGAGTCACAGACGCAGGCTATATAAACGTATGAAGATTTTTTTTTTCGAAAATCGGAGCGCACTATTAGATCTTGGGAAGAATGAGGGTTCGATGTCTCACTTACTCATGGATCTATTTGATCAAGGATCAATGACATGATCGAAGTGCAAAAGACGCGTGTGCCTCTCCATCACGAGTTTCTCATTAAAACGTTCCCTTAGATTAAATCACAGAAGAAGAAGAAGAGCTATCAGTACCATTCGTTAAAGTCGAATCTTACTATCGTGGCGGAAGTGACGCGGGTAAAGGAAAATATAAGATTTCCACATATGCCTGCCAATATCCTATTACTTGCCATTGATCAGTGATCCAATGAGAGTCGAGAGAAAAAAAGGTAAAGAATAAATTCTTCCCAGGTAAATAGATGATCGATCAGTATAATTCGAATTTCCCGCTCTCGAGAACGATCGTTTCTCGGGGCAGTCTCGTCGCGGCAGCATCGCCATTGACAAAGGAGCATCTAGTTACGTAACTGTCGCAAATTTAAATCCCGGAAACGTCGAACGTTCGCGAGCCACAGAAAACCAGTGACCGTAGCAAAACGAGTTGAACGATCGTTGGAAAATATTATTTCTTTTTTTTTTTCAAGAATTTTCCTCTTCTTTTTCATTCCTTTCTGGAAGTCAAAGTGTGAGGAATTCTTTTCCCGGGAGGGACGCGGGGGGGGGGGGGGCCTTCTCACAAATAAATTATTCGTTACTTCCGTTTTCCACGACGTTTCCGCTCTCCCTTAATCGTTACTACGATCGTTAAACCCTACCCTGAGACTGCACATATTTCTAAGCGAATTACGAGCGCGCGTTAAGGCTCATTTACAAGCGGAGGTTCTTCGGGCTGATGAAAATGTCGCTCGACGTTACGTTTCCGGTGCGAATATCTCCACGGAATCTTCTGCCTTCTGCGCGCTCGTTCTCATCGCTCTTCTTCGTTCCTCGATCATTTGTCGTCGCGCCTGTTCGCGGGCTTCTCGTGCCTTCCGATTGGCTTCGCTGTTCGCCGTTGGCTTTACTTTGTGAGAGACGGCGACTCGACGCTTCGTCGCGTTGCCATTTTGTGGCGCCGATGTTATTGCCTTCTTGTCTGGAATCACCTGAAAGAATGTCTCCTTTGATTATCGTGTTACAATTTTTCTTAATTTTAGGTCAGGTTGCTACGGATAGATTATTCGTAAGGAAATGGATTTTTTGTACTTATATGAAGATCTGTTATCTTGTTTCTTGAATGACTCTTCGTTATTTACCAAACGATACTAGGAAGAAAAATTTTATTTTCTAAGAAATAAAGTGAAATTAAAGCTTTGACCATTGGGAAGAGATTTTTTTTATTTTTAAACAGGACTATGGATGACATTAGGAATGGAAGTGGTTATTGGACTGATTGATAATTGATCAGCGTAAATTTTGAAAGAGTCTGGTATCAAAAAAAGAATATTTGCAGGGACTCATTTTTAGGAACATTAATATAAGACTGAGAATACCATAGACGTATATGTACAGTGACAAGCGACAAAGGATTCTGTTGCTCTTTAGAAAAGTGCAGGCGTGTCTTATCTTTATGAAAATTGTCTCCTCCACTATCGACGGGGTCAATTTGACTTGAATGTTGTCGGATTCAAAATCTACAGATTCTCCATTACCCAGATGGTGAACCTTCAGTGCCGGTTGCTTCCTTCTGACAGGTAAATATTTTTCATGCTTTCGGAACCCCTCAATCTTTCTAGCCAGCTCCATTGAGTTTGAAACCTTTTGAATTCGAAGTTCGGAATTTTGTCTGGGAAGTTTGAGGAAGAACGACGAGTCTGCGTGAATTGATTGAAAACTTGTTCGCGTTGGTAAATTAAGATTTATCAATGAAATCGTAGTTGGCGATCTCAGGCGTAGCTGCAGATTAATATTATCTTTTAACTTTGTATAAAATTCCACGTCATTTTTTCGATCCTCGTGTCTTTGTTCACGCGTACTCTTGTTCGCACTCGAAATCTGTGAAATGACATCAGAATCCAAGCAACTCATTACGCTTGAGACTAATTTCTGCAATTCCTTTCCCTTGTCCGATAATTTTTGCACGTCAGATATATTAAAGATTTCGCTCTTTGATTTATTCCGCGTATAATTGGCATCTCCGTAGATACTTGGTGCGAAGAAATATTCTACGGCAAAGTCGTAATCCTTTTTCGCGAAATTGTACCTCTTCGTCTCTGTCGACTCATTCTTAGTTCTGGGTAAATTTGCGTATTTATTAAAATCGTACAAATTTCTGCTCAACGTACGACGTAGCGTCAGGTCCCCACGTGCGCTTTGAGACCTTGAATTATTTCGAATAAATTTTCTCGAACAATTTTGGACTCTTCGTCTCAGATCTTCTTTACGCTTCTTATCGTATTTCTTCATCCTTTCCAATTTACTTGCCACAACATTAGACGACACTGGTTCGCATCTTGTGATGTTTCGCGACGAGTCGCCGTAACGTTTCAAAGATTTTCGCGACACGGAAACAAAACGCTTCGAGTTCTCTTGCGATTGAATCGACGAACTTGGTTCCAAAACTTTGGCCAACTTTCGAAAATCCTTTACTGGTAATTTTCTTCGCAGTCCTGTGCCCGACAGACTGGAATTTGAACTGCAAAATTGACTGGTCCAAGATGAATCCAAGTTTGACCAAACATCCGTAACCATGGAAAGTCTTGCTGACGAAGAGTCGCTGAATTTTGAATCTTGAGAATAACATTTAACATTACCGAAGCCTCTTTCTGTTTCATTCTTCAAAATTTCATTTTGCAAACCCGCAGGAACATTGTGACAAATATTTGATGTCAGTTCAGCATTTTTTACAGGTCTGTAAATATTTTTCATTTTCTTCCCTGCCTCGTCGCTGACTTCGTTTGACTCATTATCACTGTAGTTCTTTGAATTTATGATAAATCGCTTGTTATGTTTACACTGATAATTCTGATTAAATATATTGGTTATTATCCTTTTGAAATTACACTCCTTAGGAATATTTCTTTGTACCGTCCTACGTACAATTTTTGACTTTTCGATGCAACCTCTGTTCAATTTGCCAATATTCATTGTATTTTTCAAACCACCCGTCGATTTCTTTATTTGAGGTTTTACTATATTTCTGTTAGAAACAGACCCAGAGCATGCGACCTGTCTTTCCGAGACAATAGAAGTTTTCAAAAGTGAATTTTTTGAAGCGTCTCTCATAAACATGTTATTACACTTCCTTTTGACATTGAACGTTTTCAAATTTTTCTTTTCAACCTCCACAATTTTCTTAGACACTCTTGACTTCGCTATATCTCTATTTACATTGCTTTCATCGTGACAATCAAATTCTTGTAAACGAAATGTGGATTTTGTCCTTTTTAAAATCACTGAAGTTTCATTATTCGTAGCGAGTTCTAATTCTGTGATATTCTTCATCGTAATCGTAGATTCGGTTCGATTGGATTTTATGTCATCAGAGAAAGTAACGTTGTGCGCCGATTTTCGATGTGTTTTCAAGCACGAACTTATGGAACGCGATCTGACTGTACCATGAGAAGTATATTGATCCTTTTCAGATTTATTATATTCTTTTGTATACCGAGGACTTGCAGTTCTCGGTCGATTGATCAATTTTCTACATTCGATATCCTTTTCAGAACTCACTTGCGGACTTCGTGATCTCACTTTCAATTTGTTTCCCGAAAATATTCGTTGCGGTTCGTCTCGATGAGGCCAATTTTCGTTAAAAATATTTTTCTTCGACAAATTCATATATCCATTCGTCAATGGTACACAGCGCTCGACCACTATATGATTATTTGCCAAATTATCAAATTGCGTATCGGGATTAGTACCTAGAAATTTGAGTGTCGATTGTATTTTGCTGTGCTGGAATTTTGATTCCAGAGAATCGATAACTGCGGGTATATTTTTACTTTGTAAAATATCCGATTTAGAGTCCACGATTGTTTTCCTATCTATTGATTTTTCATGGAATTTTGAAGTTTTACTTTTCGTTCTATGTAATCTGTGCTCGTTACCTTCCTTCGATTTTTGAAATGCCAAAATATCGGAACCGACAATCGGTATGGAGTGTCGATTAGTTTTTTCAATGCTTTTTCGCCGATCCTTTGTGAAATTCTCAGCTTTGGGAGAAACTGAGTCGGTGTTTTTATTCGAGTTTATGGATTCTTGGTGATTTGATTTTTCGGACAAGTGCACGCCCGCTTCATTCGATTTTGGGAATTTGAGGACTTCGGCTTGGCTATCTTGAAAGGTACAATTTTCGATGGGATACTTGGGACAGTGATGAGATTTTTTTCGCAGACTTCGAGACTTCGGAAGATGACGTCTCGCGTCATTAATTGATTCTGCACATACCTCCTGCCACTGTGATTTTCGCAGCTTCTCAATTTGCTCGAACAATTCGTTGACCTGGACCACCTGCAGCATCACCATGTCCCAGAATCCAGCCAAGTCCTCGTTAGTCGTTGGAAATTCTTCGCCTGGAACTTGATTCTGGAATTTAAAAAAAAAAATAAGTGAAAAAAAAACATAACAATTAATAAATTCATAAAAGTATGAATACTGCAGGTTTGAAAAATACTTACAATATTCTTTTGACAGAGGCCTTCAAATTGCTGCATCTTTTGAGAAGCAAGTAGCCTGGCTTTGCCAGCGGCTGAGCGAAGCTTGCCTGCTGCCTCTTCCGGAAGCGTAGTAGGATCGCCACTGGCCAATTCAGCCTCCGCCGACACAGCTAACAAGATAAGTCTTTCCGTTTCCGCTTTGAGTAGCTATAACAATGAAAATTGTACGACATAGATTACTAATGCCGAATTAATTACCGGTAAATCAAATTCCACGTACTTTTATAAAGTAATGGCCGTCCTTCTCCTCTTCAGCCGTTTCCGCTTCCTGAGCTTGTTTTGCTATGCTAGTCGAACTCGCGCTAGGTTCCAGAACTGGTAAGACCACTTCCGGCGCCGCGGGTTGCTGATCCGGAATACTCGTGACACTAGCACTCAGCTTCAGAGATTCGTTTTCCAATACTTTGCCGCTCACGTCTGATCCACCCAATGTCTTTCCTTTCTGTTCTATTTTTCTAGAGGACGTTGTTACCCTATCGAATTAAAACGTATTAAAGGTCTTACGAGAAGTGTCTTACAATAGATATAAAAACGTTCCTAAGGCTAAGCTACGACAAACTTACCTTTGCAATGGCTTTATTATCTGCTCCGAACCATCCGTAGGTTTTCTAGGACTGACTACAGGAAGCTGCGCCCGGAACTCAGGTCGCAGATGTCTTAGCACCGGCAAATTCTTAAGGGATTCTTCGGTATTGGCGTTGTCGGTAGTAGAATCATTGTTGTTGCTAGACTTATTGAAGCTGTTATTGCTGCTATTGAGCTGACTGGAACGTTTAAAGAAGAAACCCTGAGCTAATGCTCCTGGTCCGTAGAGCCGTTCCACTCGTTGTTGAATGAACGATTTCTCGCTACTCGATGATGAGTTTAACGTTTGATTCTCAATCTCTATCGACGAACCATTCGTGATACTGGTTTCGCTGAAGGAGACGTTCGATACTGCCAAGAAGAAAAGTAAATAATCCAAATAAAAGTAAAACAGGTTTCAGTAAATCGTCAAGAGCAAACATATATATCCGAAGGTAGGTTGAGTCACTTAGTAGACCAGACCTCAATGCTTACCATTAACGGCAGTGGACTTTGGCGATGAGCCGGAGAAACTCGATGAGAATGATTTACTATGCTGATTATAAGTAACCACCTGTATCATTCCAGGATTTCTCTTAACGGGTGAACCTCCCCTTATGGGACTGATATCCGGAAAGGTACTGTGTAACGGCACCCCCTTATCGACCTCCGAATAACCCTGACAGACGTTCATGGAACTTCGGTTCTCGACGAAGCTCTCAATCTTGCACTCCTCCTTGACACCATTCGAGAAGCCATTCTGACGATCCATGGCGAGAGGCGAGATCGATTGGCTCTTGGGCGGATACGGATGCGCCGGTAGGTTAAGGTTCTCACTGGACCTGATAAGAAAAAAAAAGTCAAGAATCATCATCAACCCACAATCTTCGTTCCAAGTTATTTTTCCAACTAGAAGAAAAACTCACCTGAACCCAGCTGGACTGGTATCCCTGGTGATCAATCTGGTCCCAGGACTACTGTCTCTGGATCTGAATCCCTCGCGCAGTTTGCTGTCGTACCTGGTGATACCAGAGTATCCGCTGATGCTGCAAGCCAGACCCAAGTAACTCGGTTTCTTGGCTGTCAGCTGCTCAAGCTCAGGACTGTCCTCATGGCCATTGCTAACGTTTAGATTCTCGCTGTCTGCCAGGTGCTGCTGTTTCTGTAGTATCGTCTCACTGCTCCCGTTAGGTATGACTTCCGGGGACGGTGTGGGCTCACCGTTGCACGAGAGGTTCAGGCTGTGCAGAGTCTTCTCGGATACGGAACCTACTGTGGTCTCTGTAAAATAAAGAAGAGAGCATGGCGCCTCTGATGCGTCACCGGGAGACTCCGTGGCAATTCATGCGAGTTACAAACCCGTAAACTCCACGTTAAACCGTGTATGAGGGCTTTGCGAACCGGTTTACGTATTAACCACCGTCGAAGCGACCAGGATCCTTCCGGACTCCGGATGTCCATTCGAGGAATTCTGGACCCGTGTAAGATTTCAACCACGAGCACAAGACTTCCCATACGGATAACCGACTGACAATACACAATTTCCCTCTTGGCAAACAAACTTTCACAAACTTCCTCCCCCCACCGAGTTACGCCCCCAACTTTCTTAACGTTATCAACTCTTATCAAAACTCGCTGCTTCCGTCTATTGATTTCCCATCAGAGTCTTATACCCATTAACCCACTATTTCAGATATTCAACTCTCGTGAAACCCATGAAACTGGTGACCGGCAATTTATAACGACAGCATGGCACCCCTGATCCACCCATTCGTTTTTTTACTCCCTAACAGAGTCCCACCTGGCTCTATCCACACGTCGATCCGCTGCGATTCACTCGCAGCGACTCTTTAGATTTTCAACTCGAGCCTGTGCCATGCAACGACACAATAATAGACTGGAACCACGTCTCGACTAGCTGCTCGCGCAAAAGAGACCAAACCCGAGGCTCCTCTTGGCACGAAGATCATGAAAAGAACTCTAGGCACCTAATCTCGGTGTACACGCGGGCTAATTTCGAATGGCATTTTCACAGAGAAGTAAAATAAAAATAAAAATAACATACACACCCCGACCAATTACAAAGTGACAAGAGCAACAGCATGGACTAGGTCTAAAGGGGAATTTCCATTCGAGCAACCTTGAACGTAAAAATTTCAAAAGTGATGAACCATGATCATCGTATCCTGAGACTCTCTCTATGCGAGAAGTAAGGATGACGAGACTGTTCTTGAAAGAACATCAATTACCGGTTTACAAATTTTTTTTTACCCACGACAACTGACAGAAGTCAGAATTAATCTTTGAATAAAATGAACTTTGTCTTAGTGAACGTGTCTATACTCTTTTTCTCAAGTCCAACGTATTTCCATTTCGCCATTACACGACCTAATCGTCAAGTTATATCCTGCACCTATAGGGGCAATGGACTTGTGACTCGTAAGGCCCAGTCTTGACACAAAATGAATATGCAATGAAGCTGCCGGGTTTGCATGACGAACAAACCCAACTGGACTTCAATGAAGCAACCGCGATCAACGTGAATATACGTCTGATAACCAGCAGCATTATCGCAGTCCAACTTAAAGCTACTACACTCGTCTGATACGCAACAGTTAAAACTACATTTTAAACAGTTTTCGTTACGTCCTCGAATCGAATTCCTAGCGCGTCGCCACGTGACGAAGACGTCGCAGTACCAATAAACCCAACTGTCGCCAAACCGGAGAATAATTTTCATAAATCGTCAAACTCACGATATCGCTACACATACTTAAGGGGTTATCATCAACACGCGGATCGGTTTGCCTTCGGCGATCAATTTACGTTTGAACGTCAACGGCTTGCAGCGAAGTACTGTGGAATTGAAGTAAATGGGGTCAGTGGCGTAACCACGCGATATTCCTTCAATGTCGAACTAAAATACAGTTGGCTTCCGCCCACGTGTCTAATATTCATACAGCAGGGAGCAAGGTTAGTAAAACGTCACAAAATAACCGTCTATGGTTAGGTCGCGTTGAAAAAATAGTGTAAAAAAATTTGAAAAAAAAAAAAGACAAAGATCGCCGATAGCAAACGGTCCGATATTTCGTACGATTATCCACTCCTCCGACACCCCAGTACTGGGCCCAACCTGATCGGTCGGACGCGGATCGGTCGACGTCCAGGCTGCAACTGCCGATGCTCTCCTGGCTGGTCATGTTGGGATGTTTCGTCGTTGTACTTGGATCGGGATCCAACCGATGATAATTCAGGGGTTGCACGGCCAACGAGAGTGGCCTCAGACGTAACGTGGTCCTGTTGTTCGTGCTGCCACCGCCAGGGACCACCGCTACCGCGGAATTTCCGTTATCCTCCAGACCCGCCACCTCGCTGCGGACGCCGTTTCCACTACGGCGATCCTCGTTCCCGCGATCCTCGTGCACACTGCCAGTTTCATTCGAATTGTTCCCATCTTCATTTTATATTATGCACGGACTGGCATCGTCTGATATACTATATATACCCATATACATATATGGGTATATATACAGATATAAGCACAACTCGACCAAGTCTTACACCAGTCCTGAGACGAACGACTCGTCCAATACGATCACTCCTACTATAGATCCTGATCTATCGATCTATCCTCGATCGATTCGTGGTGAAAGCACCGTTGCGAAAGAACTTACAGGTTACCGATGTCTAGGTATAGAGTCTTTGGCGATCGGTTTGGACGAGCTGAGAATATACGATTTAGGTGTACTAGATATTCGTGTTATTACGAAAAATTTCACTCGATGATCTTAATTATTTTTATGAACATCTTTTTTTCTTCAGATAAAAGGTACATTCCGTAATTCAAACTTTGAGATATACTCAAAGACTTTGATTTTTTTTTTTAAACTTAGTTGTGCAATTTACATTGTGACGATTGGCAGTGAAAAAGTAACTCAGTGTTACGTGTATACGTAACAGATAATGACTGTAACAATAATGGTGACCGATTCGCGAATCAACGAGTTAAAATTGAATTCGTTTCAACGATAACACGAATAGCTTTGATTTGAATCGTGCGTGCTGAATTTTACGTGTATGGTACATTTAAAAGTGCACGGATACAATAAGTACACAAAGGACTTAGCACTATTGCGCAATGCAATTAACAAGCCTGATGCTTACATACTTCACACTATTAATTACAGATTAATTAACAAGGCAACGAAATGCTTTGTCGTTACGTCCTTCACGTGTGGATACATTCAAGTTGGATACTACGGGTACAGCCGCAAGAAGAACAGTGCATAACATTAAGCGAAGGGTGCAAAAGAGACACAGCAGGTCAAATATACATGGGTGCCACGTGCAGCTTGAAAGATTGAATGAGTGACGTGTACGTTAAAGAACAGTAAACAAAGCTGCGACTGCATGTTGCAATCGTAAGTAGAAAAATCTTAGGAGGTTTCGATGCATTTCTCGAAATTCAGACGCAGACATTAATTGGTTATCTCAAGTACGCTTCTCGAGTGGAAAATATTACTTTATCGTCTCTCGAGAGGACTGCACGTACGAATGTATTGGAACGCCATGCGGCAGTTTACTGAACTAAGTGCATTGTGGGAAACGGTCACGTGACTCGGCGACACGACGACACTTCTTTTGAATATTTAACGTACACTGTGTCGAATATACGACTTTAAGATCTACAGATACAATTTACACCGGGTACCGTGACTCGTGCTGTTTATATATACCGGGTGACGACTAAAGAGAGTGAGAGTGACAAGAGACAAGGGGCTATTGTGTAATAATGCAAATCTGACATAACCTTAATGACAGTGATGCTCGTCTTGCGCACGCGTTGCCTTACGCTCGGATAAGGGCTGTATATAAATTAAGAATCGTTCTCGAACGATAAGTAGATCGTAATAACAGAAATAAGCATTAAGTGCAGAGTCCGCGTGAACGAGGTAAAGTCGTTAGTGTATGAGTATATACGCAATTCCAATCAAAACATAAAAGTAGAGGTAAGTACACTTAAAAGAGTCTGTTTGACATACCTTCGTCGCCAATGTTTCCAGAGTAGGAATCTCGAGACATTTTTTTTGCCTGCCGCATTGACCGTGTACGTTCCGCTCTCAACTTTAAGGGGCATCCTCATAGGACACAGCGCGGACTCGACAAAAGCGCGCGTCACTTTGAATTCCTTACGACTCGCGTGTACCGCGACGACTGCCGTAGCATCGGATCGATATATCGATCGAAGAGGGGATTGGGGATACTGACTGAGAGTGTCTTGCGTGGTTGTACCCGGCAAAACACGTGAATATTATAAGGTAGATAGAAGTGACTATTTTTTACATAACTGGCAGCGTCGCGAAATATCGCCCTTTGTCGTGGAGAAATGTTTGTTTTGTATATTAATAGATCTCAAAATAATCGTTGCTCGTGAGAACTCATTCCACACGAAAATTTCGGATGTTCTGACTCATTGCATATAATTGATTGGCGCACGTGTGTATAGTCGACAGCCAAGTGGATATATGAAAATTCAAAAAATTCTTGGTCGAAATACTTTCTCTAGTCACCATGAGTCATTTTAAACAAACTTTACGTTAAGACTCGTGAATCGCATCAACGGCCTCAAGGCGATTATTCACGTAACGATTAATTAACGAGAAATTATTATTCGATTGATACTCAAGGATTATTTCACAGCAATTTTCAATATTCTACCGATCACAGTATTTGAATAAACTTCAAATAAGTTTGTTTACACGAAAATTTGACATTTCACATTATAAATTGAAATAGATTAGAATATCGATCGCGATTCGCGCGTTCGATCCGCGTGATAAGAATTTAAAAAATCCTCGTCAATGTTTCCTCGCAGTCCCGAGGATCGTCCGCGTCTCGTCGTGGTTCGAGCTGGTTAATGAAACAAGGTTTGTGCGCATGCGCACCATTAGATTCTCGCGAATCAATGGTAAAATGAAATAGTGCTGAACGAGATAATCAGGGGAGTCCCCGTTTCGATCCTAGGACGGATTCTCTCGGTGTCGGCTTTTTATTATCAATCAACGAATTCCCGTAGCGAATGGTGCACGTTGCTGGGATGACTGGTTACCGAAGACTGGTGGCATGGCATTTGAGAGCATTCCCATCTCATCTCTTCACTCTCTCACCGAAACTCAATGTATATACGAGTGACTGTTAGGCTGTGTGCAACGTATGTATTTCTCATTCCGTCTCCCCTCAAGTCCCTTTCCCCCCGTCCTCATCGCAGTTCACAGTGGATATTTTAGGAACACTCAAAAAACTATGGTGCTGGGACCAACTATCCGACGGTACTTCCAAAGACGACCGTATGCGCCTATACGACGCTCCTCACACTGAGAATGACTCTGATGTGACAGATACGTACTTTGGTTTTGATTTCACATTCGTGCCAGCGCAAGAACCTCACTTAACCGCTTTGACAGAGGTTAACACTCGCGGTGTTTTTACGGACCGTTAAGTTGCGTCCATTTTTATGGGTTTACTTTGGTGCTACAGCCGGAATGCTTCTTTGGCGAAGATATTGTGCCGGTAGCCAACTAGTAGACATCGAAGTGATGTTACGAGGAAGTAAAAAAGGTTATAGGATTCTTACGTCACGTTCTTGAACACGTGAAATTTTCAAATTAAGAAAGCACAGTTAAACTGCGTGCTGCATTGTGGGTAGATGACTGAAAGAGACACGGATCAAGCTATATCGTAGCATCGCGTTGTCTGTTACGAAAGTGACAGTTTTGAAAACGTACCTCTTTTCTTTTTTTGAGGTTATATTTTCAATTTCATTAGAAAGCACAGCCAGAGGTAACGCTTATGGAATAATTGTCCTGGCACGTGTCGCTCGACGCTTTTCACTTAATTTTCGTTTCCAAAGGGGCTCGTCAGGGGCGCTACGAGCAGTCGCTGACATGGCCATGGGTGTTAAGGCTAAACGAGCCAAGAACCCCCATAGAACGCTCCCTTTGCTCCTGATATCTGGCACCAAGATTCTGTCAGTTTCAATTACGTTAACGGCAGCCAAACGAACCTATTCCGTATGCTCTTGGGTATACCCGAAATAGAATAATAGCCGGAGAAGGTTTCCCCGGTTTCTTCTGTCCGTGGAATGTCCTCCATATTTTTCACTTTATGCATTTAGAATTTTTTTTTTTTTCCATGACTTATTCTCCCGCGGAAATAGCCTCGTTGCAGAATAGCAAGAACGAGGGAATCGAGTTAACGTGAATTGGATAAATTTTCATTAAGTACAAGAATGTAGCTGAGAATGCTCATGGGGATGCCGAGAAGTAAATATAATCAGAGCTCCGACGCATGACTGGCAGGGAATAAGTCCAGGCCGTCTGAGAATGCAGAAAACGCTACGAATTCAAATGCAGTACGGGCTATGTTGCTACTGTATGTACTTTCTGGCCACTTGGCGTTAGCGTTAACGCCCACGCTGAGAATAAGTGCCTTGTACGTTCCCACCTTTCGTCCAAACCATTAAGGCGACCGCGCAATCTTCTACGATAAATCCCAAGCGACGGCATCAATCTTGCTGGAATATTAATCACGTGCAATTTATTACGGTCGAGAGACACAACAGAGACATCTAGAGTCTACACGTGCATCGTAGAAATGACCATAGCGATTGTACGCTAGA
Source organism: Calameuta pygmaea (assembly GCA_031762395.1). Lineage (NCBI taxonomy): Eukaryota > Metazoa > Arthropoda > Insecta > Hymenoptera > Cephidae > Calameuta > Calameuta pygmaea. The sequence goes on along the minus strand of JASANN010000159.1, from coordinate 151,701 downwards.
ACTACCATATGTACACTGACAACCAAAAGTATCCCCTTGCGGAACAGCATAACGTAGATGAAAAAGAATACGTGATTTCATTAGGAAATTCTTCAATTAATATTTTCATGTAAATAATCGTCTACGATTCAATAGTTTGCAATCGGACGCGCGAGCGACGAGCCATGCAAAGGTGACTTGAAGAATTTGCATATTTAAATCCTGCTGATTAATCCTACGGAAAGGTCCTTCGCGTCTGAAACATCCTCTGTACCTGTACAAACTACCTAGGTTCAATCGGAGACGCGCCCGAGTGTGTCTTTAGCATTTCCAGCATTTATATCGCAGACCAAGAATTATCAACGGACTTTTTACAAGCGGTACTGTGCGTCGGTCGATAAAGAAACTGCCTGCCGATTTTCTCACGAGATATGGACAATGCGGTAGGAATCAGTCCGTGAAACTGGCCGGATACCATTTTACAGCTTAGGAAGGTCGAGCGATCGATTGGCACTAGACTGCAGACCAGCCTATGCGTACTCTGCTGAAGGAGAATCAAACTATGCATAGAATAAATATTAATGTCCAATGTGAACGGACGTAGACTCGGTCTGAATGTTCGCATCAGTGTGCAAGATCAAGAAAATTGCACAGCATCCGCTTGCAAGTACATCAATTCTACTAGAGTCGTTGAGCCAGGTTTAGCGTTACGAAATGGACAGTGTGAATCGAGGAGCAGCCTCTTAAAATAGAGAGTCGGTCCAACGGCGCCATGGTTTAAATACCTCAATACTGAGGTATACCTGCGCTCAACGCAAAGAAACAATAATAATTAGCAAAGAAATTGGCATCGATTAACCCAAAAAAAAGGTTCTTCGAAAAGTCACTCACGAAAAAAATCATATCTCAGATCCATCAAAGGAAACTAGTCCATGGAGCATGGTCCTCCCGATGACAGAAGTCTAGTATCAACGTATACTAAAAATGTCAAATAACAGAATAAAAAATCCTACTGCGTTACTAGGTGATAAAAAAAAAACCTAAAGCTTCCATCGCAAAGTACCTTTTCATTGGCGGGGACTCACTGACGTTTCTTCCAGAATAGGACGTGTCTGGCTAACACGTAAGCGCATAGGGGTAAGTGACACCGTGCTGCCTCCTAGCTTTCTATATATAAACCCAAATAAACCATTCTGACTTTTGAACTCTAGTCTCAGACGTACCACGCTTTCGCTCCATCGTCTCTTCGTGGACCACTTCCTATCATCCTCCTGGGTTCAGCCTCCCCTAAGAGACTCTTCCTGAATCTGACTAAGCCACAGGTCCCCCTACCTCCATATAAAGCAACAAGGCAAGCTTAATATAAGAAAATCGTACAGTTAAAAATCACAGTCAAGTACATGTACCACATTCAACTCTTTGATCCAATAAATAAAATAATTCCAAAATTACATATCTTTTGTTTCAGAGACACTCCGTGCCCCTGTCCCGTTCCATTGGAAATAAAATTCGCGCGGAACGTCACCATTTTTTTTTAGAAAGTAATCTATGAGCAATAAGAGTCGCACGACTAGAAACATAAAAACCTCGTAGAACCAGTAGACAATCGATGGGTATGGCAGTCGGATGTCCAGGTTATAAATAGCACGTAACGAGGGAAGTCTGCATACCGACTGAGAACGCGCACAAAAGCTTTCACGAAAACCCGCGCCGCCACGACGACAATGACGCTCAATGTTATTGGCTGGACAGTGAATTTGAATAGTGTATAACCGTATTACATACAAGTAACACAGAGTATGTTGACCTGGGGTTAAACTGGTCTAATAATCTAGGAAATTCATAGACTTCGTTACCCCATTTATGGGACACAATAGGTTAGAATGATAAGTTACGAAGTCAAACATAACACTCCATGTAGAATGTATGTACGTACCTGGAGCTTTTGTTATTGTGCGCCAGTGGCGCCACTGTGGTTACAAACTACAGATGCTAATTACAAGCTTTCATCGCTCGACACAATTCCCTAGACGGCTCGTGCTTCTCGTGGCGATATACAAGGCGGCGACAAATTCGTACTGTCATCTTGTAACACATCGAAGTTAATATACACCTGCCTATCCTGCTTCTAGATTGTACTTATTAATCACGTGCGACGTGTGCTGCAATCTGTGCGTAGGTTAGGTAGATGAGACTCTGATTGTAGGGAAGCATCGAATCTACTTTCGTATTTTCCCATTATGTACATTCGTAATGAGCGACGTGCTGGTATTAGCGACATAGATCGGTGCATGGTGCAGTATATCTATATGCATACATATAAGGTGTACAATTTATGGTACTTAAAGTGGACATTCAACAGATATAGTAAAGACGTGAAATAGAATTTGCCAGTTTTTACGATCCTAGGACGTTACACGCGGGTAATTTGAAAATAGCGTGTAACGAAAATGGCTAATTAATTGTAAAATATGAAACGTAAATATCGTAGAAAATTGTACGATTAGGAAAGACACTTTGAACGTGCATATAATTGTGGATGTTCTTGCTAAAGACGAAATGCTAGATGCTTTTTTTTGTTTTGTTCACGTCTCGGGTGCAGTCTGAATGGTAGGGAAGAAACCGGGTTTCTGGATATGGGAAAGTAAACGCGATGCAGGCTGACTGTAAATATCGCGAGAATCACCCACGCGATTTACTCGCGACAAATGGTAAAAAGTCCGATCCCCACGATTCCAGAACCTGTTACGTTCCAGATATTAATCTAACGCGCCTGACACCTGGCGGACGTGCAAAGAAGCAGAGGAGACTGAGTAAGGAATAAAGGGGGCGGGGGGGGGGCCCTCCTTACGTGTATGACGCGGCGACTGACAAAAGTTAGCGGTAGAAATTAATTGTGAATCGGGTCACGATTCTGCCTACTTAGTGTAGCTCGTTGTAAGTCGGCACACAGGGAACGAATAGGTCTGTGAAATATAATAAAAGTCGATCAAACATATTTTTTCGGAATGACTCGACGAGTTATCCGTGGTAGATATTTACGCGCGTAAAGCGGCAAGCGCTGTGGAAAATTTGGAAAAAAAATTGACACCGTGACAAAATTGACGTCCGTGTCGATTAGACAATGCGCGTACTGAATTTCGCGATAATAATCCACGGTTCTTAAGGTTCTATGAGAAAAACCGGTTTTCGTTGGCACAACCAAAACCAGAATGAATAGACAAGGTAAAAGAAATTACCCACGATGAAAACGTGGGTAGTTGATTTGTGCGATGGGAATTTGAATTTGTATCGTTTTATTGGCAGGGAACAAAAAAAAATCTTTAACGATCCAATGAATAGCGATTAATTTCATGTCGATCACATTTGTATCTCGTATAATTGTCGCGCATGTAAATGTCCTAATAAGGAGTGCAGTGGGGACTAAAAAAAAATTATAATTAAAATACATGCCAATAGCGGACATAGAAATCGTATTGAACGTGTGATCGAGGGAGTAAGTGAATTTTCGTAATTGAATACCATCAATGATTGAGCGATCGAACGAGTAATTATGCAGCAATTTCACGGCGGATATGATGCACGTACTGAGAATGCAGAATGCAGCTGCTCCGGGGCATACGAAGTAAACTGTCTCTTTATTGCGATTATATACTTAATGCGTATTAACTCTTTCGGTGGATTCGACTTGCGCAATTAAAGTTTTTATATGTACCTTACGACAGTTTAATTTTTTTACACACAAGCAACAATTTACTTAGCAAATGGGACAAGTCCTGGAGAATTTCTATAGAAATGCATTCCCGTCGCAAGTATAAAAATCAATAGAATCGACCGGCAGTCTGATGCGGTATCTGTCAGAAAATAATGATTGCGAATAGAAAAAAAGCGAATAAAAAAAGATTTCTTTTCGTTTACCTGGGATAACAGACTGGATTGATACCCAGAGCTATTTTCATGCTGTTCCGATGACGAACTCAGCACGTAAAAGATGGCAGGAGCAAAAACTGACGTTTGCGAGAGGCAGAGAAAGAGAGAGAGAGAGAGAGAGAGAGAATTTTGAAAAAATTAATAATTATGCAATGAAAATTCTATTCTGCATTACACAGTCGCGCACTTCTCTCTGGCACTTCACTGACTGACTATCGGAGAAATGACGTTGCTACCAAGTCGATCCTTATGGCAAGTCCGCTATGTTACCCCCAACACTTGCACAACGGAAGTTATGGTACTTCTTAGTATAACTTTTTTTATACCACTATTTTTTATCTCTTAGAACAATCACGATCAACCGTGTAATTTGTCACTTCTCATAATACAAAAGTATTTGGCGAATACCGATTTCGCGATGAATCTTGAATTTCACTGAGCACATTATTTGAAAATTAAAGAAACACTATTAACGCAATGGTAATTTTATACCGTTATGATTCAATTCACGGAGAATTTCCCAAGGATTTAGGACACGGTTGTGCGACCGGTTAATAACGTGCAATTTTCGAAAAAAAAAAAGTACACAGGATAACGTCCACATGAAAAGAATAAACGCATGTCTGCCAGCGGTCGAGTTAACGGAACGATACATTGTAAGGGAGAGCATTATAAATAATAAAAGATAAAAGGAGCTTCTACCGTAATGACAATTACATATTATCTTTTTCCTAATATCTCCTCTTCTTTGATTCTATTAATATTTTATAGATCGTTGGTATTAATGATGCAATTAACGTATCGCGTTTAACGACACTTTAAAAGTTCGAGGCCGTCCAGCGACCGTTGGCGTAATCGCTAAACGAGTTACTGGACGCACCAATAGTATTTCTTATGGAAAAAGAATAGATAGCGAGTAACGAGCGCGTTAAGATATATATAAGTATAACTTAAAGAATTGATATAGAAATACCTTGAGGCATAATAACGATTTGAAGTAATGCGCGACGAAAACATACGATTATCAGCGACAAGAAAGTGTCAGGATTGAATACATACGTTGAAGTTACAAGCAGGCAGAAAAACGTGTTATGATAGAGGCAGAGTCGTTAACAAATTTAAAACTATCACATAACCGTTAAATTTTCGTTTACTTGGGCAAGGGGTCAAAGGGGTGTCAGGCAGCGTGTAACTCTATTCAGGTATGAGAAGAAAAGGGTCGATAAATTCGAGGGTAACTTCAAAAAAAAAAAAAAAAGAGGCATCTAAGGAATCCATCGCACTGTCCCTTTTTCTCACTCACTTCCATTTCTCGCACCTTTGTCTATCTAACTTTCTCTGCTTTTTTCTCTCTCTCTCTCTCTCTCTCTCTCTCTCTGAACAAAAGCTTCTACTGGACTTCTACGGTTACCTACGTATCTCATGCCACAATGCACTACGAATTTCTAGAGTAAAGAGGACAATTTAGCAGAGTTATCACTCCGTAAAGCAAACAGGAAGAAGATCGGCACGCTCCAGCAGCCGGGTGTCCTCTGTTCATGTTTATATTACCTCATCGAAGAACCCCACCCGTTTCACTTATGCGCATTAAGGGTTAATAACGAGCAGCGTGCATCTCGACGTAATACGGAGGTGCAGATGTCAGGATACAAAGGATAATTTGTTTGGAGAGGGAAGAAATGTCACGTCACGTAGACATGTCACACACTGCGAATGATCCTACCGCTACTATCTACTATCCGTCCCGGGCTTTTTTGGCAAATCGTTATTATTCTTACTCACGTTTACGTAGATCGCCAGCTTTGCGGATTCCAGGATAACGGCGCGGATCTGTTCACGGAATTTACGCGGTAACCGTTCCTACGCGGCAGCTACACTCGACAATTTAGCGGCCAGGGTGTGCCCTGAATTTACTTCCGAGCAACAGCATCAGTCAAACGTGAAACGCGGCCGCCATCTTGCTACCAGCGCCGACTGGATACCACCTAGCGGCTGAACTAGGAAACTACTTTGACACGCGGGTCCTACAAACTTTAATTTATGTTCGCATAATTTAATATTTTTTTAATAAATTTCTTTTTTATTCCTTTACGTCAGCTATATGTAATTGGAGATATAAGCAATTTGATTAATTGTATTTAGGAATAATAATTATAATAACCTAGCGATGCACGTTTTTTTTTTTTTTACATAGGCTAATCTTACTGGCACTATAATTATAAACATCGATTAATTAAACTTGATTTCCCTGCGGCCGATTGTGCGGTTAGACCCGTCTCCTGGTGGGTTATGTTTTTATACTGAACCACTGCGCTTAATAGTCTCTAACCTACCATGGAAGGGAATGCTAATTGCATATTAAATTCTTCCCTCCGCCCTACTCTTTTTTTATTACATAACTTACGTAGATGAAAGGGTGCGGTTCGTTAAATTAACCTCATTTTGGTAATAAACTAGGCTCACTCTACGTAGTTTCCGATGGAAACAACTTAAATTCATGCATTCGTATAGGTATCTTGTATTATTGATAAACATCAAAGAATGATAACGCGAGGCACGAAGTAAAGAATTTTAAAATGGGATCCCGTATTATATTAATATATATATATATATATATATATATATGAATATACATGCAGATTCCTGAGATGCAGTTTCGGCACGTGCGATTCGAATTCCAACTTTGTAAACTGTCTCGGGTTCCAATACTGCACGCGACAACCCTGGCTCACGAGACGATCAATGTTTTCAGGAAGGACAGTACCGAGCTCTGGGTAGTGGGTAACTGCGTGACACGAAACGACAGATCTACTTCTCTAAATTTAGTTAATAAGGTGATTTTCGTTAATTTACATATGTCAGATGACAGATATCGAAAGATTAGCGAATCAGGATTTCGAGTATACGGATCGTATAGTCGCAAACTGCTACTTTGACGTGTATTTAAAAAATATTTCTTTACAGAGCACATGCAGAGCGGTCGACCACGTGGACCGCATGTTCCGAAAAACAGAAGTGCCCGAGCTGACTGAAGCGTAGAAATCAGAGGAGCGCAGGTGCATGGAAAAACGTGAAACGATCTAGGAACTTTAAAGAAGAATTGAGAAGCCAAAGTGAACACAATGCACCAGGAAGTGGGACAAAAATTGCAAACGTGGTTGTGACTGTGATTAATCGGTAACTAATTTAGAGAATTATTTATCAAGAGCAACAAAGAATTACGTACATTTACATATAACATTAGGTTGCTCTTAAATTTAAGACTGTCGTGTTTTTGCGAGCTAGATAAGGATGCACTCAAGTTATAGATAGTGCATGTCTATTTGTGATAGTACCTCGTTAAGAGTTGAAAAGCCCGCGACAATTTGAACAGAGGAGTCCAGGTGTATGTCGATCGAATATTTAAATTTTTGTAACGTGTCGTCGTACACAAAATTCACGAATAGAGTGTTAAGCGAAGTGAGAAACGTGATTTTACGCGAATAGGAAAGAATTTTATATTTTAAGTATACTTGTTATCGCGTTCGGTCTTTTAAATAGAAAATTCTGTACCCCTGTGTTAATTTAGTGATAAGATATGGCTCAGGGTGAACCGGAGGCAAAGAAATTTAAAAAATGCATTATATCGGAGCATCTACATACGGACGAGTTCAAAAAAAAGTTCGTTAAAGCTTGGCACGAATCGGAACCGGTGAAAACTGACGAGCTTGAGGTGATAGCGAAGCCGTTTAGGATTGGAAAGATATCGAATTTTATAGCCTGCGAGAAGTTCATGGACGCCATGAAGAATGAATTGTTAGAAGTCAAAAGCCGAAGGAACATTGTTGATCTTTATCAGTACGAACAAACCTGCGACCTTGTTAACGCCATGCATAAGATGCATATTCGACTTCTCTACGAGGCCTTTCAATACGAGCTGGCCGCATGGATGGAGGAGAACCTTAAGATCAAATTAAACAAGAAGATATCCATGTCTAGTTCTTGCTATTCGGATACGGACTTCCTGCTGTGCCACGACGACAACATGGATGATCGTCGAATAGCCTTTATCCTCTACCTTTCGAAGAATTGGACTCCTCAGGATGGAGGTGCGCTAGATCTCTTCGACACGGACGAGAATGGTCTACCTTCGAAGGTAGTGCGCTCGTTGGTGCCCGAGTACAATTCCTTGGTGTTCTTCGAGGTTGTTGATAACTCATATCACCAGGTTGCCGAAGTGACGTCGGTAGACAAATCAAGATGGACAATTAACGGCTGGTTTCACGGTCCCATAACAACACACAGAAGACCCAGACCGGAACCCGTGATAACGTTCGCACATCCCGAGGACTCGGATCTGGATCTCTCTGAGTGGGTAGCAGACCCTTATCTGTCTCTGAAGATAAGCAGAGAAATTCAGGAAACAGTTGAGAGGGACTCCCACGTTTTTATTCCAAATTACTTCAAGCCTGAGAAGTACCAGGAAATCGCAAGGGAGCTTCTCTCCGATCAGATCAAATGGAAGAGGGTGGGTCCAGCGGACGTGCGAAATTACGAGCTAGCCGAGGAAGAGTCGTTGCCTGATAAGTTGAAGGAATTGTTGAGCTTCTTCAAGAACCGAGCAATCTTTCAGCTGCTAACGAATTACACAGAGGTTGAATTTCTGAATCCCAAGGATGGCCTGGAGCCGCGTATGACTATAGAGCTTCAGAGAATGTCTTCCGGATGTTACACGTTGCTCTGCGACGAGCAAACGATCAATGACAATTCCTTAGATCCTGACACGACTGACAGACATAACAGATTCTCGGATGGTCCAAACGACGCAGACCAATCAGCATCCGCAGAGTCCAGTCCTTATAAACAGTCCAATTCATTTGACAATGGCGAGGCTGGTCCCTCAGCAGTATCTGACGTGACAATCATACCAGGATTAGGCTGCAACACTCCTCCCAGCAGCAAGGAGGACGAGGACGAGGACCACGAGGAAGTGTTCAGGAGAATCCTGAAGTCAAAGTCAACGAAATCTCCGAAACACAAGAAGAAGCCCTCCTCGTCCCAGCAACAGCAACAACAAGCGTCTTGCTCGAAATCCTCGAATTCGTCGCCTCAAAAATCCTCAAAGGCCCCGGCAAGGACGTTCGACTCTGAGGATTCAGACGTGTCTGACATTGGCGACTATCTGTCAGATCCACGAGACTATTCCTGCGAGAATTCCGATCGCGAAGACGTGGCGGAACAGGAAGCAGATACTAGCTCTCGAGAACCTGGAACATTGGACGTTTTAATGCAATTCCATTTGGCGCACATGGGCAAAGTCGAAGACACAATAGACTACGTAGATCCAGGCCACGTGGAAGGTTCCTTGATCAACATCCCGGCTAGGGACAACCATTTGTGCCTAGTTTACAAGAGCGCGACCAATGTTCGGATTCATAAGTATGTTAATCATTATTGCAAAGGCTACTTCTACAACCTGGTCTGTACCTATTACGAGTAGCTTTATGAAAATTTCGGATAAAATGTCCGTCGTTCGAAGGCCAAGAGACGTTACGGTGATAAATGTTATATAAGACTTGAATATCTTTCATTTGACAATTTATAATCAAATATTGTACAGCGAATTGTCAGTTTCATTTGGTCGATCGACTGAATTCTCACGAGACTCGTTTTGATCCACCATTGGAGTATAGTATATGGATTGTTTATTCAAAAACTTCGACTGCAGACGTCGTATCGAATGTAATATTGTAATCGTATTAATAAAGTTATCAGTATTTATGATCGGCATATTGAAATAAGAAGAAAAAAAAAACAAGGTCTTTCCTACTTTACTAACTGTCTATGTCCTTAATTTAGCACGCTTATCGTAAACTCCTCTCAGCGTTATATTCGTGGGTAAAGGTAACTTCACAATGCGGCAAACATTCCCAACTGTTTATTCGGCCTGATATCTATGTTATATACATGGATTGACAGAGTTAAATTGGTTACACTAGAAAAAAGTGACTGTTAGTATCTTCCTTTTCATGCAACTACTGTGCTCACTAGATGCGGTGCATTTTCAAGGGAAGAAAAAAAGAATGTGACAGAGTATATCGATTAGACTTTGAGTGTATTGAAAGACAGTCAATATATCTACTGTTAGATATAAAACAGTCGATTGTAGAAACAAGAGAAATTAAATGATTTTGAGATAAAAAAGTAAAATGAAAATATACTTTACATTAATAACGTAGAATATCGCTTGTCCATAGAATATAATTTTACTGGAGGTAAAAAGTATAATCGAAAATGTGTCAGAGGTAGATGTAAATGCATTCGAGAGATATAATTTTTGAATAGGGTAAGAAGTCAAACCGAGCCAAACATTAAAAGTTGAAAATGAATATTGTGAATTGGGATTCTCAATGAAAATATACGTTACAGGTGCAAGCTTCAAATTTCAAGTGATCAATCCCAGTGACCATTTCAAGAAAGAAGCTTTCAGCTGATCCACCGTGTGAGTAAGAGATGAGATAAATAAATGAACAAACAAAAAATAAGGGGGCTTACGCTCGGTAGATGTAGGGATTATAGTCGATATCCGGTTCCTGAATTTTAATCCTTGGCTGTGTCAAGCGATGAGTCTTCTCCTTCCGTTTCTCCAGATCATCTTCAGGTTCATCCTTGGCGGATACCTGTTACGAGTTGGTCCATTAAAATACGAGCGTACTTCATTTCACTAAAGGAAAGTCATTCCGGAAGTGACTGACTCTACTTTCAAACACACATTCAATTAATACTTCTAACCTGAGAAGTTGATGCGCCAGCCATTCTCTTTTTCATCTCGTTCAGCCGCAACTCCTGCTGAAAGCTCACATCGCTTTCCTGAGATTCCTCGCGCTTAGTATCCACTATAGACTCACTTGAATATTCAACCTGGACCCAGGGACAAACGGCTGGCGATGATTGCAAAGTTCCTTTGCTTCCAGGTCGAGACAGTCGTGGCGAGAGGCGCCTTAACAGCGATATGATTTTTGACCTGAAATAATGATTGGTTAAATCAATATTTTTTTTAATCAAAATATTGTACTGTCTACTTCAACTTTTTATAGGGTTCAGGAGGTCAAAATTTTCAAATATAGCACAATGGTCCATACTTGGTGCTCGGTGCCTGAAGGTTTCCTGGCGTCGACAGGTTGCTCCTTGAAAGTTGTTCAGCACTACGTGTCGCATCACGCCATTCTAATTTGCTAGAACCGTTTTTCACGGTTCTACCGACGCGCCAGTCCAAGCTGCTACTTTGTCGAGCTTGCAGGCCTAAAATAGGTATTAAAATTGAGTGTGGCTGTTTATGATTTTTTTTCTTCAATTTAATTAACATTAATTCAACATACCTTGCTCATTAACAATTTGTCCTAATCTCCAGTCCAGGGAGTTGCTACTTCTATTGACGCTGTATATGTTATCACAGGATTTGGTTGCAAGGCATGATGTGTGTTGACGACGTCTTAGCAGTCTTGATACTGGTCCCAAGTTTCTGAGGCAAAAACGGGAAGATGCTGACACAACGGTAAGTCAAGATGCAAAGATGCAGAATTTACGTGATAACAGAGTTCACTTGAAATTACCAACGAAATTTTTCATAAGTTGATACAACGTACGACTGTGTTAACCTTCATCGATAAGGACCGACTCTTAAAAAGTTTTACTTACTTTTTATATTTTCGCGTCTGCTCTATCGGCGGCTTGTTCTCACAAACTGTCGCTTTGACTTCCGGTTCCGGGCAGTATGTACCAATCCGAACGTGACTGTAAGCAGCTCGAAGCTGAACGCCATCGAGAGGTCGAAAATTATCACGCTCAATCGAGGACACACGTACGACCTCGATTTTTGGACGTAGCTCCATTTTCTTTTTTATGTTTCCCTTATCAGATTATTATAATCACACAGTACTTTAATCATTCACAGCGAGCGATTTGACGCGAGCTTAAATATTTTTTTTTTTTCTTTGCATTAAGGACTATTATTATCGATACGTTGAAATACGATATGCAATATCGAAATCACGTTATATTTATATGAAATCACACGACACCGTTACACTTTTTTTTTTTAATAATTTTTTTATATCCAATTTAATTATACCGTATTTAAATTACGCGCCATTGACGGTACTCCGTTCGTACCTTATTTTACTTTAAAGAATTATTTAATAGCCATAAATATATTTGGTGTTTAGTATCACATCAGGTTTTTTTTAATGCTATTTGACATTTTTGGCACGTTTGAATTCCTCGTTCTCACGTCTGCGAAAATCGCGTGTCGCAACGATTTCGTGCTGGACTTACGACGACCGGTGAGTTACTCTTTAATTTTTGTCTACCGAACACGCGAGATATATTTTCGCTCTTTCTTTTAATCGCTATCTTGATTCTCCTATCGTAGTGTCACAGCACGTTCACGATTGTTAAGATTACTGATTACCTTGGTCTTACGATAATGCGTATCAATGATATAAACACGAGAGACTAGGATTCAATGAATTTTCGAACGATGCACTTCATTGACATAGAAATAAAATACACTTCCTTATTAACGATCGCGAAGAAATAAATTTCGTCGTCCGGCGACGCTCTTAGACGATATTTCAAGCAATATTATAAATACGCATATAAAACCGTGTATACAACAACGTCAGAAAGACTTTCCGCCATTTTAATTAGAGATTTGAAAATACACGAAAATTCCCGCCCTCGCGACGAACGTTAAACTCGAAATTTGTATATGTCGATATCAAAGATGAGAATATAAAAGAACGATCGATCGCACTAAGAACTACGTGAATCATAACCTCAAAAATTTCGTCTTATCTACACCTCATTCGTCATTGTCAATCTTTGACTAATCTCTCGTCAACAGCTATATTTCTAATATTAATTTTAAAACGACATACGAATTGTTCCATCAGGCTGTCTCCGTCCAAATTAATTAACAAGTATCTCCACTGAGTCACTTCGTACCTCTTGTCTATATTTTCACTCGTCCCGACGCTTGGTTAATCGTCAGAAAATATTCATCATGAATTATCACCATTACCGGATGCTCTGCCGTACACGTAACAGACACTGGGTGTACACGTTTCGTTCGCAGTCATGTTTTTTTAATCTGTTCTGCAAAAATAAAACGAGGTTTCACGCTCATATGAATTCGTTTATTTAAAGTGACGCTTTCACGCGATACTGACGTTTCAGAGCATCGAATAAGCGAAATGGATGATGCGTGCGACAATGAGTCTCGCGGACTGACTGTGTGCGACGATAGGAGTAAAAGTTGTAACTTTCATTGTCCTTGAAAAATTTATCACTTTATAACGTTACTAAACAGCCGCTAGCACTTATCCAAATGAAAACTGTTAACAGGTATAAAGGGAATAAAAGCCGATGCGCTCGCAACGTATTCACGAGGCTCGAGTTCGCTCCTCTTCTGTACACATCGGTGCCTTTTTAGAGCAGCTAAAGAAAAATAAATAATTAAGCCTGGCTGGTTCTCTGTGTACGGCGTTACGGGCTGGTGAGCATCGTGAGTTATCCTAAGACGTAGTGTCCGAGCTGATACACATTTAATTATATAGAAATGTGAAAATTGAATTTTTAATTTATATAATATTATTCACCTCGGTATCATATCGGCTTTCTGTACTGACGTTTCAACAATCCTTTTACGGTAACTGTCAACAGCAAACGATATCACATTTCCAACTTCATTCAAGTCTTGTATCAGGATGACAATGGTTATAATCATTCCAGCAGCTTGGAATTCCTAATAGCAAACGTCCCGTATTCATCGTTGTATATATATATGAATAAAAACAGTCTAAAGTCCATTTGGTTAGTTTATGGCGAACGATGTTACATTTACTATCATCCTGTTGGTATACCTAGTGAAAAATTCTAATATCTTCAATAGCGATTCGTAACGGTCTAACGAGCACGTGCTTCTCGAGCGAGACAAAAATCTACTGGGGAAACTGGCCTGGAATTGAATCTAAGAAACTGGCTATCCTATAGGGAAAAAATACATGGATAACATAACCTGTAAGGGTTTTTGATAATCGTAGAAGCAGATCTGGTGTATCTTGTCGAGTAAATGAATTACAGTGAATCGGATACACGACGAGAGAATGAAGTGTTGAATAAATGTAATAAATTATTGTCCACTGGCGATAAGCGATATTTTAACGAAAAGAATAAGTGCAAATACAACACGAAGAATTCCGTTAGGAGTTAAAACGTTACGCAATTTCAACTCTGCCAATTAAACGCACTCGGGTACGCAGTAGGCGGACAGTCAGCGTAAAAGCGGTTTTAAAGCGTGTATATACATGTATGTGTCTATTGAAAGACAAAATGAAGCATCAGTCTAAGGTCGTGTGATACGTACTATTTGAAAGTTGCAATGACACACTCCACGTTATCCCGCAGCGACATGGGCAAAATTAATACCAGAGACGAAGAAGGTCGTCCGGATGCAACGTATCTTTGGGGTTATGATGACAGTGTCTCTATGGGCTAATCAGTGTACATACGTACAGTTTGTACACTGTTGGTTCCTTGCTTGGGCTGTTGGACGTGGTAAGTTCTTCGTTCTGTCAAGCTCGTCCTGGTCGTTGACAACGCGTGGCCTATCGGACCCGCGCAAACACGTCGACTGGCCTCCCCGTGAAAAGCCCATTGAGTAAATCCACTTCCGGGTTTTCCTCCGCCCACAGGAATTTCTCGGTTTGCTATATGCGATACACACGTCCCACCACCACCTTGTTGTTTTTTCTGTTACATTTTTTCTTTCGTTTTTTTCCCACGTACTCAGTTGCTCCTCTCGTTCTTCCCTGTCTCTACGTCGCTCGTCTCTATTTATAAGATTTCTTGTGGCGCGGCCGCGCACTCATTTCACGAGGAGGCTGCACCAGCGATGGTGCGCGGCCTCGAGGAGCTTGAGATTGAATTTGTGAATTTTTATTCTTTGCTTTTTGGCGGAGAACACTTTCTTATTCAGGGAGTATTTGGACTGTCGTAGTTGACGTTGGAGATGTTGAATGGAACTAGGGGCGACCACCCCTTGTCACCTAGGGTCACCCTCATTACCCCAACAGGATTTTCGATCGTGACCTTTCGCGGGATGTTGTCTACTGTGTGTGATGCACTACGGATCCCCTGGCTATGATACTCTTTACCCCACTTTATTTCGTAATCGCCGAACCTTTATCCCCTCAGGAATACCCGGACGCGTTATGGACTTGCGCCCTGAGTGTCAAATTGGAGCTGCCGCTATACGCTTTTTCTGTATTACCGTTTGAATTTCTTGGGAAAAAAATGGATTTACCGTTTTCATTTGAGGGTGGTTGATGGTAAATTTATATTATTAGTGGATAATGTCTTTTGAGTGTTACCGATTAATGGGACATTTTTGTTGGATGTTGGGTGGGGTTCAAGTTGTGTCTTGCAGAGTTCACTGTGTGTCTTGTTGGGTAAGCAGAGGAGTGGGAATACAGTCATGGCGCTGTACTAAGCAAAGATAGGATCTGTAACTTGTTGTACCATGTGTTAAGTTTCTAACCTATTGCAAGGATTATAATTTAATAAATTTGTACAATGGCCAGTGTGAAAATTCTGGATAACATTATATCCAGCGTCGACAGTGACACGAAAAAGTCGGAACATTTTCTGAGGTTTGTTATTTGTGGAAATTTCGAGAGACGAATTTTTTATATTGCATAGCATAAATTATTGTTGTCACTTGGCTCACTTTTTTTGCTTTTATATTTCACTTAGCGTGCAGAATAAAGTAGCCGCGAATTTCAAGGAGAATACAAAGCTTTTGTATGACTTTACCAAGGAACAGTTTAAGAGGAAGACTAATGCGTTGCCTGAGCTGGTGACTGAAGATTTTGACGAGGAACAAATCTGGCAGCAATTAGAATTGCAAAATGAAGGAGAGTGGTCACATTTTTTGACTAATGTCTCTCGAGTATTGGCTGGTAATAGTCAGCTCACACTGCCTATTAGTCTTACGAAACCTGATCCCTTGCTCGATGACGAATCTACTAGAAATAATATAGAATCTGGGGATGAAAATAAGATATCGGAAACAAATGTCATAGCGGAAGATATAAAGAAAACTGGAAAAGTAAAATCCCTAAAGAATACTCGAAAACGAAATCAGAAAAATTCCATTGTCGATGATAAGTTTTTCAAATTACAAGAATTAGATGAATATCTTACTAAAGAGGATAAGAAAGAAAAAAAATCGAATGATAAAGATAATGACGAATCTGATGATGAATCATTGGATCTTTTCAATGATCTTTCTGAGGAAGAAGATGAAAATGATACTGAAAATGCCAGATTAATCAAGTATGCAGCATTTTTCGATAGTCCTGAAAGTGAGGATGATGATATGGCAAATAATTCCAGAGAATCTGTAGATATTAATTTTAAAGGAGATAGTAAAAATGAAGACGATGATTTAGATTCTGAAATGAACAGTAACATTGAAGGCCAAAGTGAACGCGATGAGACAGAAGCAAATAGTTATTCGAAAAAACGCGTTAAATTCAATCTGACAAATGACTCTGACGACACAGATAGTGTAGAAAATAAGCAAGAAAATCCAAATGAAAAAGATCCAGAAATAAAATCTTCGCTAGAAGCTCGACAAGAACGACTTGAAAAACGTATTCAGGAACTCGAAGAGGAAGTTCTTTCCGAAAAGCCTTGGCAACTAAAAGGTGAAGTAGATGCTACAAAGAGGCCTCAAAATTCTTTACTAGAAGAATATGTAGAATTCGATATTACAAGTAGACCTGCACCTATTATTACTGAGCAAACTACTTTAAACCTCGAGGACATAATAAGGCAAAGGATAAAAGATAAGGCCTGGGACGATGTGGAAAAAAAATTCAAGCCAGTGGAGACACCTAAGGAGTACAAGAAGAAATTAGTAATGGACCAAGAAAAGAGTCAACAGAGCTTGGCACAAATTTATGAAAACGAGTACCTGAAGCAAAAGGAGTCCTTAAATCCGGACGCTACGGAGAAGGAAGTTGAGGAACCAAAAGAACACGTTGAAATACGCGAGTCAATGAATGCCTTATTTGCAAAATTGGATGCTCTATCCAATTTCCATTACACTCCCAAGATGGTAAATATGAATAAAAAATTTCCCATCTTTGTCTTTCACTCTCAACTATTAACAAAATAAATAATTAACCACGCATCACCTTGCGTTACAGGCAAAACCGGATATCAAGGTCATAAGCAATCTTCCTGCAGTCACTGTCGAGGAAGTGGCGCCAATTGCTACCAGCGATGCAGCGTTACTTGCACCAGAAGAAGTTCAAGGTAAATTACGTCAATTAACTGTCCAGTCATGATTAGTATTACTGCAAAAGGATGAAATAAAAAGAAATGTTCTCTGTTACAGCCAAGCCACGCGGTGATTTGATTGGAAAAGCGGAAAGAACTGATACGGACATGAAGCGAGAACGTCGCCAGAAGAAGCTGCGACAGCGAGAGCGACAAAAGGCTAAAGAGAAACGTGAAAAAATGGGCGACACTCTGAAGCCAAGCCGTGGCAAGAAATTCAGCAAAGAAAAGGCAGCGGAGGCCATTGCTAAATTGAGTAAAGAACGCAACGTATTAAAGGTGGACGAGACGAGTCACAAAGTCACAAAATCGTCGACTGCCTTCTTCAACCAGTTACAAGATCAAGTGAAGAGTCAAATAAAATCAAAGACGGGCGCAGCGTCTAAGAGAAAAGACAAAAGCGTTGTGTCGGCCGTTAAATTGAAATTGTGAACATTCGTTCCAGTTTTTTGCTCCATTTTTATAATGTAAAACTAAAATCATATTAAATAACAATTCGTCTTCTCTTGAATCATAGATTGTTCCTTCAACATTACAGGCAGTGACTATATTTCTAAGTATGTATCGAATTTCGTGATATTCGTCATTTCTCGGAATATTTCCTTACTGGCATTTGAAAATAATATTACGTTAGGTCATTGATAAAGAATTACAAAATTATAACATCACTCAGCGGGTCTCGAATGGTAAAATTCGTATTTTCACGCAACTTTACCTGATTGTATATACAGACATCGATAACCTCACTGAAATCTAGGTGCTAAATATTATTGTCGACAAGACAAAAGAATAAGTACCTAAAATGCTGCTCGAAAGGAGATTAAAATTTTTCATAGAGTCCCAAATTTCATATATGTATATACGCGTATGTATTTATATATATATTTATATATATATATATTCCCCATAAATTAGTGAAAAAGTGTTTCCATTTTCTCATGATATGCTATGGTTTTTTTTTTATCATTCTAAAACGTGCTAAACATATACAAATGCAACGAGTCAGACGTGATCACTTATAAATACAATTGTTTTTCGACGCAACATTGTCTATATTTTTTGTTTGTTTTTGTTTTCCCTATCCTTTTAAGAATACCCAAAAGTGTTTGTGTTGCACGAGTAGAAGCGAAGTGAGTTACATAAATTTTGTACATCTTCAAGTTTGAACAATTTTATGTCGAGTGTTGATTAATGATTGCACTGTTTATAATTACAAAAACCTAAATTAAAATATCGAAGTTAAATCTTATACGTCTATCAAAAAGCTTGTATTAAAAGTATCGATGACCTATGTTAAACGTGATTGGGAAGTTTGAAAAATATGTTTGTATTTTTTCTTGTCTCGTGCACTTCTTTGCTTCTTTTCGTTCAGACTATCCCCATTCCGATTTACCAGATATTCTGAAATACGGTTAGAACGAGACAAAGATCATCTCATCGACAAACTCAAGTGCTACGAACGATCTTGTGACTTACAAATATGCTCTTCGAATAAATCTTCAACTCATCGAACATATACATATCTTGTCTTATAATATTAAGCTACGCAGGGGCCTATTGTTAAACCTCATTCCAAGGTTCGACAATTGAAAAACATTACAATTATACGTCCAAATTAGCCTTTGACTACCACTATGTGTACTCGACCTATACTCGTGGGCTTTTATACAGAATTCATGATAAACAAACTTGTATCTGTATGAACCTTAAAGTAAATTCGTGGTACAGAATCTTCGTCAATTGCATTTGATCTAGTGCTACTCGAAGGTGGTATTGAACATATTTAACTCCTCGAAACCGGACGCGCCACCCTGGTCTTGCAGCATCTGCAACATATCCGACAGTTCCTGAGGTTGTGGCCCAGGACCAGGTTGTGCAGCATGAGGCGGCTGCGGTTGACCGGTCACTTGGGGGTTTGATTGTCCAGCATCTTGCTGAGCTGCCTGGTGCTGCTGTCCTTGCCATCCCCACATACCTGTCGGACAAGTCCAATTTTTTTGCAATAAGAAAATAAGTTCTCTAGAAGAATTTGACAGAGAGTTAAATAATTCTTGCAATCAGTAAGTTTTGTTTTTACCTGGATTACTCGGGACTGTGGTGACGGCGTGGTACTGCGCTGCTGGTGTTCTAGCTCCGCTACTAAGTTGAGTATACGTGGGTCCACTAGGTGATCTTGACGGACTCAATTGACTGTACTGATATCCCTCAGTCACCGGTTGCTGTTAGACAAAAAAAAACGAAAATCAATCAATTTACTGTTTAAAGTAAAACAAGTCATTCATGTCCCAGAACTATATTTTGTGCATACCTGCCGACCAATACTCCAGGCTTGTTGCACAGGTGTCGGCGAGGTGTTGGCCGGCTTTGGAATTCTATTTAAAACCGACGATGATGCACTCTGTTGCCCAGGCGAGCCATATCCAATGGGAGACTGCGTGGTCTCATATCCCTGATAAACATTTTGAGCGCTGGAAGGTCGCGCTTGTTGGGGACCAGCGGTCGCCACTGTCGCCGGATGTTGCATCATATGATGCGCTGGGTAAATCGGATCTCTACCCGGATGTCTTTGAAGTGAATAATCCAAACCAGGTTGTCCGTATCCAGGAACAGTTTCGTTCTCTGTCTGTCCGTCGGTACTGGGATGTAGCGATCTAGCCGCGTACATGAAATAATACATAAACTAGAATGTCCAGCATAGACATTGCAACTACTGTTAAACAAAAAAAATAACGTACTTAGCTGTCGTATTTGTACAAACAATGTACTCGACCTCATCGGTATATGGATTTAAAAATGCAAAGGCCGAGGTTCTCAGCCATACCCAATCTCGACTTTTAGCTCGAAATCGATACATCACAGACACTACCTGTCCCTTCATTTTCAATACTGAAAAGAACAGAAAGTTCCCGGTCATAAAAAGAAAATGCACTGGTACTTCTAGCTAGATAAAATGCCAATGAATAATATAAGGGTACCTTGCTCAAAGCTTTCCTTCATGTGGGTTAAATCCTCTGGATGAAAGAATTCGTAACAGGCATGACCCAAGAGTTCAGAAGGTGTGTACCCAAGAATTCCACCTACCCTTTGGTCCACAAAGGTAAACTTACCTTCAGAGGAGTGACGAGAGATAAATTCTAAAACGAAGTAAAAGTTTCAGCAGGTGTCGCACACACTTTATAGGTAACCGAGCTGTCAGACCCAGACTTAGTTTTTAATTTCCACCGTCTTTTTCTATTGCTTGGCAATAAGCGACAAGATGCTCTTACCATTATTGCTATTGGATCCCGTTAAATCGCTAGTATTTGGCGTACTAGTAACTTGCAATCGCCCAATGGCGACAAGGCAGCAATGCGTTGTGCCACTGTCATCCCCGACAACACCGTCGGGCCCAGCTTGAACACCTCCAGGTCCTCTATCACCTAAACCCATACTTGGTACACATGGAGGAACAAAATCACCTACAGCGTAAAATCACGAGTTAGTCCCTTTTTTCACTGGTGGATGCGTAATGACGAACCGGAAAAGCCAGGAAGATATGTATGTGCGTAAAAATACAATCGTTAAGTCTAAATTTTGTTTCAAAGTTATATTAACGTTTCTATAAGAATTTAGTTCCGAGGATTAACCATAGATTCTTAAGGAATTCAGAGAACCACTGCAAACTCGGTACTAAGCTATAGTTAAAAGGTGAAACAAACGCCTGATACGTACTGTACAGTGTCGTACTGTACGTACTACGTCATACGAGGCCACACAGTTATTTTTTCATATGAAAATGTCAGCAATGCTTATCTAGAAAACGACAGTTACCCGGTGTTCCTACAGGGTACCCCACAACAAGAATTGAAACCAGTTCTCCATTAACGCAGGGCTCGTTGATATACGATATACGTCGATTCTATCTCATTGAAAAGCCCAAACCAATCGACACGTCACACTATAAGAGATTCGTCGTGAGAGCGACAAAAATCGTAGAGCGCGGAAGTCGCACAGGTCAATGAGGCACAAATAGATGCCATGCCAAACTCACCGGTAGGTGGCCAATTTTTTATATAACCCGTACAGTGCACAACGGCATAACTTTGTCCATCCCGTGCGGGCGGACCTAGGGAATTTCTTTGCTTCATACGATGAAGCCCATGGGCCGCAGCCATGTCTCCTGTGGCTTGCAAATTTCCAACTTTCATGCGACAGATAAATCCTCTCCTGCCGCCGATGCAGAGTCTCATGGAGGCTGAAATAATATTATGATTGTAATTGATAATAACTGGGTGAATTAAGAAAAAATTGAAAGCAAAATAAACTGGCAATCATTGTCCAATGGCCAGAATACTCACATTGATGACCCTCCTTCTTGACTGTTCCAGTCTTGAGGTCCAGAACTCTGCCAGCATGCTGGGGCTCGGCTGCACTCAACTGTTCCCTGACTTTCTCAGTATCATCAGGATGAACCTGGGTGTACAGACTGCTGCCGTACCACTCGCTCTGGGAGTAATTCAAAACAGGCGCCACCGAGTCCGAAACGTAAATGATCCTCCCGGTATCGCAGCTGACCACGAAGAGAAAGCCATCGGCAGCCTCGAGGATGAGGTGCTTAAGTTCCTGGTCGGTAAGGAAGGACGGCTTGTAGGTACCGTCCGCGCTGGTATTGCCGGTACCTGCGCGCATAGAAAGTACAAGGTTAATTTTGCATTGCAAATTTGTCTGTGTATTCCAGCCACGCATTGCCCTGAGACTTTCGTACAGCAAGACCCCTTGGAAGAGACCAGGATCAGTTGTCTGCAACGGTCCCAGGTCATACAACCATCACATCAAATACAACCTAAGTACAAGGATCTGATTATTAATTGCCGTAAAAATAAATTAGGAAAATTCAAAATTGAATCGCCTCGTCCCAATAACAACAAGATGACCTCAGACAAGAAGCAAGAGACCCACGAATAGGGTGTTGCTGGCTATACATGATGATCAGCACCAAAAATGAGCGTGGGGCACATCGCAAGTGGAAGAAGGGAACTCTATCGAGGTGCAAGATCGGAATTGCAAAGCGGACAGGATCCTGGGAGGCGGTGAGCGCACCGCGATGCGATCTTTACCCCGATATGCGAGAAATTCCGGGAAGAGCACTTTAACGACGTCCAAACAAGATCTATGGAAGGCCCCCGTGACCTTCGTTACCATTACTTTCCACGTGGCGAACCAACAGAGCTACAGTTTAACGGTTACTTTTCTCCATCATCGAATACAAACGCGCTCTACGTTTCCGAAGAAGCGCCACAGTCCTAGCTGGCATGGATTAAAGATTCCAAACGACCTCAGCAGGATCCAACGAGCGTCCATCGACCAGATGACTTGGTGCATTCTGCGCCATACGTTGATCTTCGACAAATCTGGCAACCTGAAATATAAGCTTCCCTTGAACACACGATATCCAGGATTCACGTTACTATCCTATACGCATAGGTGCATCAGCAGTTAGGCCAGTTCCTCATTAGGACTAGACCACTGGATCATCTGACCGTAGCCAAATGGCACGAGTGCGGTTTGAACTAGCACGGGTATCGCGATAGCACAGCGACTACCGCTAGTTCCCGTGGCGTCTATACCCTCCTTCACCACCGCGACCTCCTGTTCTCGCTCTCTCTCTCCCCCCGTCTATCCAGGTAGACACTCTCCTCGAGCAATTTGTATTCAGCAGCCCTCTTGTCGGGAAAGAGGAGAAGCGGCTATAAACAATGCGACGCACCACCAATACGCCGAGCAATCTCAGCGCGCACGCACGTGCGTGTACGGCAAAGAGACAGCCGGCCAACCAACGAACCAACCCCACCCAGCCTTCACCGGAAGCATATATTGTGCTTTCTGCATTCGATATGACCAGCGTCACTTGGCCGAGAAGCCTTTCCCTTCCTTTCTCTGAAAGGCACGACAGGGCACCCTTTGACCAGAATCCAAAAGTCTAACAGGACCCAGAAGAAGATCATCGTACGAGAGATAAGGGACTAACTGGATGGAAGAGAAAGAAATATGACGTCAGCGTGACCAAAGTTGATAAAATAAATCGGGTCAAAGACGAAACGTGACCATCGTCACGATACTTCGACTGCCACTAAATAATACACGAGTCAAATGCATTCACCGATGACTTGGAGTCGATGACTAAAAAGCAAAATTTTCATGTAACATTATTATTATACCTTTTTTATTTACAACCCTCGAATCGTCTACCAATGATATCGAAAGGCCAATAACCAACAGCAACATTGACACTTACCGCGCAAGGCCTTCATGTGAGCCACGGCCATCCTCAGGATAGTCAGCTTGTCCGGTTTTCGTGCGAGGGCTGAACAAGTTGGCACCATGTCGGACAGCTCGGTGATGTACGCGGTCATCTTGTTCCTCCGCCGTCGCTCGATTTCACAATGATTCTCCCTGCAGTTAGACGCGAGACAAAACCAAGGTAATTGCATAGTTCGAGGTAACCGAGTAGGCCGTGTCTTACGGCAGCCGTAGGTATAAGGTAATGTCTAAGGTTGCTGTCCGAGGTGGACCTGGGGTAAAGTATCATTGCAGTTACGGTCCAAGGTAGAAATTGTAGAGCAGTAGGAAGACGTACGAAAGATGTACGATCGAGGACACCCGCGGGGGATGATGACTTTTCGTGTATGGGCTTTGATCCTCGACCGATCTTCCGGGAACTGTATAGAAACGCTTTGGGTTCGGAGGGGGCGGAGGGGAGGGACAATGGAATTTTCGTGAGTGTTCGACAATCAATTTTTCTTTGATCGTTTATCTTTGTTTTTCTTACTGACTCTTTTTTTCGGTCTTCGCTCTTATTTCTCTTTTACATTCATTTCCTTACCAGTCACAGTACTCGTTAACGCACTCGCACGTACCACGACGGTCTATACTAATCTTACGCAATCCTCGACTCTGACATCCCCCTCTACCCAGCCTACTGTTTCATTAAGGCGCCCACGCATGACGACGGATGCTCCTCGGTCTCCCGTAGTCTCGTGTAAAACAGAAACGTCGAACCGGCTCGATGCTCTATTAGACGCGGACGTAAATTCCAAGCATGATGATTAGTACATTCCAGAGGATTTCGTGATCGAGATCAATAGATCAGGCTGATCACGTCCCGATCAAGTTGAATGTCGCGCTATGGTGTCAAATTACCTGGTAAAGAATCAATCTCGTCTTTAGAGGATTATCGTGAATTTTTTTCGCGATCTTCAAATTATATTTTATCTCATTACGTAATCTTAACGTGATAACGATTTTGAAGAAATATATATATATATATATATATATAAAGTGATCGCGTCACACCCGCATTAGGATTATAGTTTCTGCGTTAAATTCGACCAGCTACATAGATCTACTACTGGGAATGATCTTAATCCTCGGATGATCCAAAACAATTAGGCCCGCTCCCTTTTTATTCGGGACTTTGCTCTACCGGGACAGCAAAGATCGCCGTGCGATGGCGATGCAGTTCGATCGGCGCGTTAAACCAATTCGACCCGGATCCGCAGTCGATTGTTTTTATTATACGTTACTCGGACTCGACTCTCATTGTGGTCCAGCTAACTGTGGATGTGTCGCTCGGAAAACGCGATTCGCTCGAGACTGCGTGACGGGGCGAATATAGAGAGAAAAAAAAAAATATTAGCGTCCCAAGAAAAGCGAACGGTAAATCGATCCTGAGAAAACGGTATCACCGATAACATATGACAGTAGGATATTTACATGGGAGCTATAAGAATATTCTAGCATCAGGGATGGATGCTGGAGGACTGTATTAAAAAAAATTCTAGAATTCTCGTACACCCGGTATTATACCACAGCTCGATTATCCCTGGCATGTACGATTCTCTGTTCCAATAGGCATTTGGAATGCATCGCCTGTGCGTGAATTGACCCTTGAGGATCTTTCAGGTGCATTCCCATAATTTGACTTTAAGTACATAGGTATGTAGGCGAGGATCGATCGTTTTCCCTAGAAGCCACGGGAACGCATCAAAGCCTTGCAACGCGGCAAGACAGGAGTGATAAATAGAGAAAGGAAAGTTTTTATGAAAATTAGATAAAGAAAAAAAAAATTCGTAATTTCTACACCAGTAAATAAAAAACGGTATCGCCAACGCAAAAAGTTTTAAAGAAAATTCGAAAAATCTTGCGTCCAGATAATTATTGGAATTACCATGCCTGTGACTTCGATAAAAATGCCCCAATTACTGGACGAGCGCCTGGTCGTATGATTCGCATAAAATAAATCTCATGGCGTTTAATTCGCGATAAATATTCGGAAAATTTACAATGCTCCTACGGACTGATGCACCGGTCGTTAATCTTACAGAGTGAATCGCCAAAGGGTCGTATACTTAAATTGGCAAACGCGACCCAGTCCTCGTTTCGAATTTACCTTTTACTCGATCGAAGACCCGTTAAAGTTACTACCGCGGTATGCAGAGATCTCTTGGAACGTACGGAGACCTTTGCATTTGCAAATCGTTAAGAAACGTAGCAGGGGTAACATGCAAAAGGACGCTGGTAATGTTTAGCGCAGTGTCGGGTCATCTTTGCTATTTAAAGAGGGCAACGTTAAAGCGTAAGTATGTATAAAGCGGGATACACGGTGAGACGAAGGCGAACCGAGGAGGACCGAGAGAACTTGTGGGTCAGAGGTCAGCCGCTCCGAAGTTGCTTGCGCGCTCAGCTCTCCGTGGGCCCAACGGACCCGCTCGATGCGCTCTACCTATACATTTCTGCATCACTTGGCTCGCGGCTCGTTGGGTGTTTCATCGTAAAGTAAAATATACAGTATTATACAAGAAAAAAAGATGATACACTTAACATCAATCCAACCCTAATCGCGTTACACGCAGCAATATATATATATATATATATATAAATTCGCAAAAAAAAAGGGTATTTTTCGCACCCCGAGCTTTTCCATAATAAAATAATAACAATCGCGAAATGACATCAGGTCTCGAAAACGACAAACACCCGCATTAATCTCGAATGCGCACAGAGAAAAGTCCAGATCGACGTGAGATTCAAGAGGGGGGGATTAGAGACAAAGAGAGTGGGGAGGTTTGTCTTGCGGCGGGCGTAATTGCGTTATTAACTTAAAAGTAAGGTTCTTGCGCGCGACATCAAGCTCCCGCCGCCGTAATTTTTCTGTTCTTCTTCGAGCCCCGGGGGGGTGGCTGGGGGGGGGGAAGTCCCAGTAAAATGACAGTCCGGAATCGGGATTGGCTTCTTAAGCCGCAGTGCCAGGATCCTGTCCGTCAGCCTGTACGAAAGGAGCCAGAAGTTCTGAGTACGCCGTGTTCGCAGACAGGGTATTTCGTATGGCACGTGAACCTAGACGCCACTAGGGATAAAAAATGTTAGTAACTTCGACAAGGTCCGATATCAGAAAATGAGTTACTGACCTCCCTTGCGCCGATCGTCAACCGGTCGCATTCTCTTAGATCGAAGAGATCAACAAACGTACCGTATAACAAGTCGGATGGTTGCGGTAAGGAAAAGAAATTCCTGGAGATTTGGACGCCCGTGTGGACGAGCCCAAAGGAAACTACGGTGCATCTTATACGTGTATCTTGTGTTCCCACGGTGAAGGAGCCGCGAGGGCTTCCCCCATTCCGCTATCGGTTCACATTGGTGGCTATCATGTAGGCATGTATACCTTGGTACTCCGATTGGAGATATAGCGTAATGGACGCAAAGAGACGGGAACTTAGCCACGCGTTGCTGTATACATAGACGCGGGGACGTGTTGCTGGTGAAATTAATCGATGAGAAGGATCGACTAGATCAGGATCTATCGGAGTAGCGATATAGCTGCTTAGGTTGTATTAAATTTTTTTTTCTTTCACTCCACCCCCCGTATTCTCCTACTACCCCCTCTCCCTCTCTCTCGCGCGCGCGCATTCGATCGTAGAAGAATCGTCCTCGGGATTACAGGAGGGAGAGGATTCCAGAGATTGAAATTATACTCCTACCGCGTCTCAAGCCTGGTGCTCACCTTGCGAACCTTTCCTTGTCTTGCATATTATCGTCCTCCATTCTTCTGTATTTCCCCCCGCTTGGGTCGTCCTCATCGGATCTGCAAGAAGGCAAATGGCAAAATGTCATTATTAAATTTTTACATGTTCGATATGGGGTTGGGACCTCGCGTCAAAGGGATGTCGCATTCTTGAAAATTCTATGGGGGAGGTCAGGGGGGTCGTTGGAAAAAAAATTAAGATTTTGAAAAATATGGTACGGGTATATCAACACGTGTCCGGCGTTATTATCTGACTATACACGAAGATCCTGTTCAGTAGGATAATCCAGGTAAGCGCGCACACGATACGGGTACTTAGAGTCTATAACCACTTCCTCGTGGTCGTCTTCGCGCGCATCATGAGAATAGTCCGCGGATTCATCGAATTTATGGGGTACCAAGTGTCAAAGGTCATTCTTGATCCAATTAGCATATATCACATAAATTAATTCGGTAAAACTAAGAAAACACTTCCGCGCAACGTATCCGAGCTCATTTTTCGTATCTCAGTACGTATTAATGTTACGGGCAACGGTAGTTCTGCAGCCTGGCCAATAGAATGTACGAAATTATCCCCATTGTAATCCACAGATTACTTTTACCCGTGTTATTGAGAAACGAGCGTTAACTAAAAATCCAGTGCCAGTTGTAATTCCCAACGAGCGTCGTGCCAGCCTTGTAAATCCACTATTGGATCAACTCTGCGCTCGTTACCGACGGAATGTTTCTACCGAGGGATTAAGTATCAGGATTATGCGAAGGGGGCTGGGGGAGGGAAACAAGCCAGCATATACACACCAATACCGATATATACATATATATAACCTAACCAGTCAAGATATACAGAGCCATCCAGCTCGGAATAAAATTTTTGACAGCTGTCATAAAGTTCCCACGTGGCGCGCAGTTTGTCAACAACAAAACGCCAACTCATCGGATCCGTCTAACAGTGACATTTTGTAATCTCAATCCTACGACGGCGTGATCTCTAAAGGCTTAAAAATGCATGATCGATCGAACGACTACAAAAAAAATCTACTTCCGTTTTCACCTACAAGGTCGTGGGGGGGGGGGGGGGCATCAAAAGTAAACACAACGGACTGACAGTCGTCAGAAATCGTCCGTTTCGTTCGAGCTGGATAACCCTGTAGATAAATCCGGGGCAGCGATCGTCAGTCTATGCTGCCAGGCGGTGATGTACGGTTCTGACCCTGAACGAAAAAGTGAGGCCTCCTCGGGCCCGGCAGAGCTCCTGCTCTCTGCTCTCTGTGCTCCTTGGGTCCGTCCTGGTCCCTTTTACCGAGAGTCTTACTACTGCAGTCTATATAGGTACCAGGTACCCTACCCCCCCGCTTGCTCCTCAGCGCCCCAGCCACTCCACACGAAGATCCTCGCTATCCTTCCTAGCACCGTAGGACCCCGTGGTACCCATGCCCGAAGTG
This sequence comes from Calameuta pygmaea, assembly GCA_031762395.1. Classification (NCBI taxonomy): domain Eukaryota; kingdom Metazoa; phylum Arthropoda; class Insecta; order Hymenoptera; family Cephidae; genus Calameuta; species Calameuta pygmaea. Next base: position 122,904 of record JASANN010000159.1, on the reverse strand, counting down.
GGGGTGTAGGGCCCCGAGCGAGTGTATCCGGGTATCGTAAGCTGCGCTATGGTAGACGAGACTCAGCAGCCCTCTCCTGGCGCTTCTCCTCCCCGTTAAACCCTCGAACAGTCGCCTCCCCTCTCCCTGCCCCTCTCTCTCTCTCTCTTCACCCTTGGTATCCCACCTCCCCTTCTGCCCCTTCCTTCCCTTCCACCAGCCATCCCTCTCTCGCTCCGTCTTCATATTCTTCCCACCTCTCGCTCACTTCACGGCACCGTCCGTGAGACAAGAGAAGGGGCGATTTATGGAGTACGTAATGATGCGCCCGAGGTATTATGCCGACTTAACAGATACACTGAGAAAATGCGCTTGGGCCCTACGGATAGAGAACGCCACGGTTTTACCGAGGAAAATAAACGGATGGGTCCGCAGCAGCTTTGCGAATTACTAATGGCGAGAGTCTTCGCCGGTGAGGATGCGCCTTTGGGCTCTTGGAGAAACTACGAAAAGACGCTTCCCTCGTATTTATCAATTTTCATCGCGCGCATTCAAAGGACAGGGTACACCTGTCACTGTGTCAAAAAAAATGTTTCAACCATAGCACGGTATATCCCTACGAGATATCGATGCGAGATATTGAATTGATAAAGGAAAAAAAAAAAAAAAAAAAAAAACATGCACCACGTGGCGTTCCACGATGTGTCCACGTTTACGGCGATGCTGTGCACTTTTTTTTTCTCTTTACATTTTTCCCCACCGACTCCAACAGTCACGACTCTGACCCCCATCCTCACCCTCGTCGTCGGCATCGTCGCCGTCGTTCCCGTATTGCGCGTTCTCGTACTTACTCTCGCCATGCTTTACATCCACGTATACCCACTCGGCTCCTGCCTACGAGCCATAGACACATATCACCCAATGTATGTACCGGGATACGCGGAGATACACACGGTATACAAGTCTATATGTAATATCCTATATGGTACAGACCGATTACAAAAGATACGTCGTATCTGCTAAGGATACCCAATACCCAAGTAACACGCCGCGTATCGCCATTTATTTTAATTCATAAATTAATTCAGAACTCATCAGTATCGCAAACCCAATACGTCACAAAACCGTCATCCTAACCGTAGTCATAAAAATACAATTTTTCTTCACCTCGTCCATACCGGTCTCAGGGATGCAAAGGAGAAAAAAAGTATCGGAAAATTGGCAATCCTATATATATATATATATATTCGCTCGTTTCCGAACGCAAGAGGGTCGCATGCCAGGTGTCCATTGAGACGTCACGTAGCCACTAAATCAACGCAAGGTACCGTATGCAACGCGAGGAATAAAGATATGTCGCGAATGGGCAGTGAAGTAAGTAGCCGCGGTAACCGGTAGCCGGTAGTGTGTAACGTGTAACGTGGTAGCAGTCGTCGTGGCGAATATTATGCGAGGCGTCGCGGTCTCTTCCACGACGTCCGAGCGTCCCTCCCCCCCGCGTCCATCCAACACACCACGAGCTGTTATACCTTTTGGTACACGTGTGTGTGTATATATATATATATATTTTCAAAGAGAACAGAAACACGCCTATATATCGATATGCACGTCCCCATGCCAGACGTCTGTACAATACTACCGTACCGATCGCTGATTAGGAATCTAAGCTCTGACGCAATTTTTATTAGCATGCGGTAATGTTGCAACGCTCTCGCATATCAAACGACAGCGTCCCATTGGCTTGGCCATAGACTTCGTAAAGAAGGGGCGGTCCATGCCTCTTCTACTCGCTTGGCTCTTATTCCGTTCTCCTAGAACCTTATTGGCCACCGCCAGCTGTACGATACGTTCTGCCGAAGCTCCTCGGGCAGCTCCGACGATTTAACACGCTAATCGGGGATCCTGATGTCGCACCCTTCTTATACGTGGATGTGTGTTTTCTTAAGGATTCCTTTTTTTTTGCCTTCTATTGTTTTAGACGCGTACGCTTACGCCATGGGTATACAGAATGACGAGCGATGGATCGTGAGTCTTTTCAGTGTTTGTACGTGTTTTTTTTGTCAATTTATAAAAAATTGAAATTTTAATATAAAACTTCGAAAAATAGGGTCTTCGGTGTCAGCGTGTTGCACGTGTACGATACGCGAATATCGGCGTTGTTCGCCCGTGCCGAATAATATTAAGATTTTCGATAGCGACCTTCTTGCGTTGTACGATGACATTGTTTCGCGATGGAATATCGCGAAATACGAGGATAATGCATTATGTTTTTTGGGAAACCACTCGCGCATACTGAATTCTCAAAAAGAGACTGTACAGAGCCGAGTAACGTATACGTGGGCTACCTGCGTTCTGTATCGTGCGTTATGTATATATGTATATATGATACGTGTGGAATAATGCATGCATATAGGTATACACGGAAAGACTCTTTATTGCTTTTTTTCCCAAAGATATTTCATGAACAATAAGAACTCCTTCGGAGCCGATGAAACTTTACTTGCACTCTGTGTGTTTTTATCGTGGCGAATCTATATTCCAGTACCGCATCGATACTCGCCAGCGCTAATCGTCACGTTTGACCGTGCAGACGGCGAATTCTTGACGTTCCAAGTGCAGTCTCGCACGACTCGTCTCTTTACGTTAATCCACGATCCTAGATCGACGGGATTTTTAAGGGTGCAAGGATCTATAGATCGCGCGACACTGTCGATCGGAATGATCCGTGCGGGTATTCGATTGGATGATAATTTTTGATTCGTTGACAATTAGGCATATGTCAATTCGAATTACTTAATTTCTTTTTTCATTTCAATTATTATTATGCTTCTTCATAAAGTGCATTCAGAATTGCATTTCCTCGTTCAGGCACGACGATCGATAGATTATGTAACGAACGTATAATCGGACACGTAATTTTGATGAATGACCACAAATCTGCACTACGTGACGAATTCGTCTAACTCGGCTGAGCTGTTTGTTGTTATCCGCGAAATGCTCGTGCGTTGATACGTTTCATATAAATAAATTTATCGTCGTATATACATGACCATATGTGACATACATGTGATTGGGTCTAACGATATTATCAGTATATGGAAAAAGTATCAGTACAGTTTTGTGGATATAGATGAGGTATGGGTACAGTCTGTAATAAAATTTTGAAAAATTAAAATAAAAGAGCGTTATCGGTCGTGAAGTTTGGTGGTACGATGATAATTAGAAGATTGGGAGATTTTCGACTTTTTTTTTTTCTTAAAATGGCCGAAGGCAAACCTACTCGGTAGTAATTCTAGAAAAGCTGCGAAAGACGGTCGGAGGAATTTTTTGTGGTTGCTGCCCAAAAAATCGAGGCCGGAATTTGACGATTTCTCCAGGAAATACGTGCGGTGGCGCAACGATAACGATACTTGAAAACAATCGTGCCAATATTGTGACGTGAAAGATGCTGAACTTGCATCAACAGAGAATTCTGCAAGCTGCGCATTACTCGCGAACAACAATGGGCTACGAGGCCGACGGGAAGTTTAAGTAAGTAGCACGCGGGATATCGAGGACACCTATATATGAGTTTGAGATATTCTACTAATCAGCCAATTCGATGAGACGAAATAGGAAGGTGGAGAATAGGGGGAGCACTGTTGAGAATAATTTTCTTTATTTTAATGGCCTTCTGGAACATTCCACTTTCGTGTACCAATGACAATCTTGAATATGGTAGATCATTCCTTTCATTTTTTTTTTTTTTATATGAGAACAAGGAAGATCCGGTTTGTGTATTTTTATGACTTTTCCTGATAACGCGTCTTACGAGGTTCGTCAAGGAGTATAAACGAGACCTTTGGCAGAGGGGTCATCCATGTATCAATTTCAATGTAAATGAGTCCCCTCTAGAACTGACAATTTATTGATGGATCGACTGTAGTTTGCCGTGCAAGATCTTTCGTACGTGACTATAGATTTTTGAACCAAAAAAATATTATCCTGGGCTGTTGATAAGAATCTGATGAATCTGTTAGCAATTGCCATAACTGATGCATTAAGATCTCATTAGGATATTGTGAAGTGTTCATAAACGCCTGTGGAAGATATTTTGAAATAAAATTCAATCACTGATTAACCCGTGACTCGTATAGGATTTTACCTTCTTCTTTTGCTCTGGGGTGAATCCGTCTGCGGCTGCTGAATATGATGGGGCGATAGATTGGGGGCGTAAGAGAGTAGCTGACTTCCGCTTGTGGGTAGAGCAACCGTAGGTGGCGGAGGAGGCGGCGGTGGGCCCAATTGATAAGCAAGGCCCGGTGCTGGTGGCGGTACATAATGAGAAGGGCCTGGTCCAGGACCCAAACCGACTCCACCATAACCAGCGCTACCACCGGTTCCACCTCCGTACATACCACTACTCCCGGGATACTCTATTTTGCTGGGAATCTTAGGACTTTGTTTTCTTGTGAAAGAAAATAATCCACTAAATTCGTGAATTACACTTTTGTCACTTTTCTTCTTCTTTTTTTTTTCTTTTCCTTTTTTCAGCTACTCACGGAATGCATTGACTTCACCATACTTCGGGTAATACTTGACGACGTTACTTTATATCGACATCCCGATAAACTTTTTTTTTTCTTCCACGTTCGATCTCCTTTGGCACTTTGTGTCGCCGATTCGTACGAGGACGTCGCGACGGGATTTCATGCGCGCCAATGCGCGCTCACTTTAATTTATAATTATTTTTCTTCGCTGTAATCGCATCACGAGACACTACCGATTTTGGATTATGATTTGGGTACGATATTGGTGACTTTTTTTTTTTTTAAAGACACTTAAGGCAACTTTGCACCGAGCGACGGATTCTTTTTGTCCCGGGTCACGCTGGTCCCGTTGTTAGCGGACGGGAAGATTCGGTACCAATGACTTCTGATCGGTTTCGAGCATTCAACCTAGTAGCGCCGTCCCGACGGCCGCCACTCTACCGATCGCTAATCCGTATTAACTAGACTTTTGATCCTGCACGTTTCCCACGATTGGCGCGACTCGATCCTTCGATCCTTGAGAGCGATCGAGTCCGCCCGACGTCACTTTTTACTATAACCCAATTCTGTTGAACTTAGATAATGGCGACGCGTGTTTTTCACGAGTTATACCAAGAAACGAAAGTTACCGATCGAATTGCTTATTAATTTTTTTTTCTTTCCTCCTTTTTTCACCTTAACAATCAATCCCGAGCTACTTCCGGTTCGGTAACGAATTGCAAGATCGACTTCAGCCAGTGTAGGTATTTACGTCTCTCAGTAACTTTCGTAAAATCTTCGCTCGTGAAATTATGTATTTTATTTCGTCGTCGCAAGAAATGACACTAAAAAAATAGTTAACAATACGTAGAAAATTAGCAACTTTAATGACAATTTTTTTTTTTTCATTCAATTATCAATAACTCTGACTAATCTCACCACCATGACAATGGTCTTCCGATTAAACAGTTTGATACCGATTTTCGAACACACTGCTTCGCGGGACTCTTTCTCGCACGCGATCGTTTCGCAGAGTCACTATACAATTTAACTATTGTTTTCACACGGCCGAACGTCACGTGTCCGTATAACGATTTTTTTTCAGCAATACTGAAATCGCGTTCGAAGACGAATCGGCGACTAGTCACCACCCACAACTCGCCAGTGACTGATTCCACCATAGCCACATAATGTGCCGCGGTGGTATCCCCCGGTAAAGACTATCACTTCTCCCACCAGAGAGCAGAATAGCCACCGTGTAAACCACAACTTTTAACCAGGACGCATCATGTCCACGCGTTTATCCCCGATTATCCATGTCGATTTACGTTAGTTTCCATTTATCCATGTTTTATTGCCGTTTGTCTCTACCTGCTGCGCATTATTTCCACAGAGCCATGAGGGAGACCTCCTATATCTAATGTTTTCTGCGATTCTGCAAGATCGTACAATACATGGATTCTGTGTTCTGTAACAGTCCGAGACTTCTTGCTTCATTTTTTTTTTTTTTTTTTTTTTTTTTATATATACTTCAAGCATAGTGATATTCTGTAGTTTTATAAGAACGGCTTCTTTATGACATATATACTGGTACATACTATATATTCTGCAATGACTGCCTTAATGCGATGGCTGTAGAATATTTTACTCTGTACTCCCAGGTATGAATTCATCGAAACGATTCCGTGCTTGGTATTTCGAAGAATGCCTCCCGAAACCAAACGGCCTCCTATGCACTGAGGATCACCAGACATTCCTTAAAGGTTGCGACACTCGGTTGGTAGAAATGGGAAATACTCTATGGGGAATATAGGTATGTTATACTTTATGTAGGGAACTACTTGACTACTTGCGTCTCGTACACCGTAACTGATCTTTGGACAGCTTCTTTTCTTAGAAAGGTATTAATCACGCTCGAGAAAAAAAAAGTATAGCGTGCATAATGTGTCAAGTAAATTTTGTCCTCAATCGGGACTTGTACTGTTGACTCAACTGGACTCTAGTCAAGCAGTACATAATTCTTCTGTTATGCTTTGACACTTGATATGATTTGCATAAAATCACACACGGTATTGACCTTGTTCTATTTAGAGACGATTTGTTGGATGTAACTTTATAATCAGTATGAAAGCAGGAAGAATGATCCTGATTGTAATATGGTTTGCTTAGAGTACGATTTTTGTATTAAATATTATCTGTAATGAAAATATTGACTGCGATGCATTCACTTACCCTATACTCCCAGCACTACGCTTTTGTGATATTTTGCTTGGGTCCGTCCCTGAAAGTAGAATGAAATAGTTACATTCCTTGTTAGAATTTAACGGTAGAATGAGCTTGTATATATATACAATGTAATTTGTAATTATGGAAAAAAAAATAGATTGATTTGAATTAATGTTCTTTATGCTCTTTATGTTACAATTGCAATATCTAGGCAATTAAAGTACAATAGGAATCGAATAATTATGGAAATAGTTTTGATACTTTAGACAAAATTTGCTCAATAAAATATCCTTGTCCAAGATCGCTGTCATGTATGAGCAAACACAACTTATGTCAATCAAAATTGAAATATTAATTCAAAAAGTAATTGAAGTTTGTAAGAGCGTCAGTACAATATAATCTTATATTCAATTTAATATTGATCCACTGGTACACAGTATAAGTTACAAGTCAGAGAACAAATGTAATTAACCACTAACATTACACTCAATTTAATCTCAAAATGCGTTCCAAGCATGTATTAAGGTAAAGAAGAAACTTTAAATTCTCGATAATGGAGTACGACAAGTAACACCGAGTATTATTAATCGTTACACTCCAATTAAGAAAACGCTCCCAACGACAAACTTCGTAATATTCGACGTTTACCTGGCATAGAATGGGCGATCGCGGACATTTGGATAGTAAACATTCAGGTTAAATTTTTGTTTCTTACACCGTTTTAACACAATAAAACGTAGAACGTGGCCAAATGTCAATATAACCGCTTCGTTGCTCCTTCGGTCCACCGATATCAAAACTGGGTGTTTACACCGAGAAGTTACGCCATTTTAAAGTTTTATTTTTGCTTGTGCACGAGAATACGCTATGGAAGGAGAACTTACAAGAGCGCGATGCCTATGTAAAAGAAACTTGAAGGTGTATTCACAGAATAATGCAATTCTGCGCGACGCGTGCGACATCTGGAATCGCATTATTCAATTCTCAGCAAACTTGTAATAAGTAATATGAACGAATCTATCCGGTTAGTTATGTTACAGAAAACTCGAAAAGTGCAAACGACTGCGTTTTTATTCGGTTAATAATCAATAATATCACTGTTTTCAAGGTTTTTCAATGTAGAATGCTGCATACTTTGGTAACTTATCCGGACAGCTCAAATAATTTCTCGATTTGGCTGATCATACATTTGATAAAACGATAAACTGATGACTAAAATAAATTGAATTCCAAAATTACTTTTCAGGAGTTGCATATCTTTCGAATGCATTATGCATTCAGTTTCCAAATTACGACACTACTGGCGCTGTATGCAGAAAGAATATGCAATTGGCAATTCTCTGAAAGGCGAAATACGGCCAGAAAGCACTCAGCGTTTTATCGAATACTTATCAATAAGTCCGCAATCACTGAGTTAAAGCCCTATGGCAATTATTGAAAACTATCACCTGCCGCACATCAAATATTGACAATCTTAGTCGATAACTGTCACGTAGCTAACGTTGATGCCAACATAAATCGGAGGTCATGCCCTCTTCAGTTCAAGATCATCAAGTTCATCAACATTAAAGGTGCAACAATGGTCCTTGTGAACATATGAATAACATACTTACTTTCTGTATAGACGGGTGATACGATGTTATACCTTTGATAAATGGAAAGTCCTTAATACCTATTAGATAGCTGAATTCTCCATGAAGCTTCAAAAATACGTGATTATTTTCGTAATGGCTGAACGCTGTCGTGAAGACGCGCCTTTGCCGTTTGAAATGCGACGCTGCAGCGCCGGTATATCTGTATCTGTTCTGTGTCTACTACGCAACTTCCGTTAACTCGCTGCTGAGCAAAATGGACGCCTTTGTGTCTGTTTTCTTCGTATTCAAGCTATAAATACTATTTTTCCCGCGAGCAGTTCACTCTGACGTGACAATGTTTACTCGGTGTCGTGGAAAATGTAAGTGAAAATTGTGTCGTGTAGCGGCCCTGGGTGTTTTACCTCTTGGTATGCGGAAAAGCGCGTCGAACCAAGTAGGCCACAGCCACGGATGACAATTGAGTGTGGATATCTCTTGGAGCCGAAGTTTGTCAGAATAAATTCATGCTAGTCGATTGCTCTTCTAGCGGATGTATTGATATTAATTGGGCCAGTGCGCCCGTCATATCGGATATCATTGGAATACCACGGGCTCCCGCCATAATTGTAATCCAGAAAGTGCATTCCGGAGCATAAATAATCACCGCGACTAGCTGGCTAAGGTAAACCACACAAAGTTCATTGATAACTATTCCTGTTTTAGATCTAATGGCTCGTTTTAGACTTTCAGTTATCAGGATAGGTAAATGCAGATCTATCTTTTATGGATTTTGGTTCCACTTGGATATTGCCAGTAACCCATCCGAGGCAGAAACAGAGTGTGTACGTATGACGTCGGATAGTTGACATTTAACAAAAGAGGGTAAAGATGATAATGGTAATAATATTATGTCAGTAATGATGTGAGTATATTCTGGTCATTGATAGTCAATCATTATCAATGCAGTGAATAAGACAGCCATCCGACGGTTAACGTAATGTCAAAAAAATGACTCGTTATAATACATTAAAGTTCTCTTTCGAATTAAGGTACTTAAATCCTGAAGTAATTTTTTTGATATTGTTTTTATCGAAGACAAATAACAAGCAACTAGTCAATGCAATAAAAAATTATAGGATATTATTGATGGTGTCGATCCATTTTTTTTGTACTTTCAACTCATCGTGGTTATTTAGAACCTTTTAATAATTATTTTTTATTGCAATGCAATACAATCATATTATATGTACATAAAATACTTATATATCATCTGTGCATAGTACTAACACACAATCGATGAAAAAAATTACAAACTCAAACTGTAGCTTTGTTCTACAACATTAATATAATTAAAATATTTTATTATGATAAATTCTTTGTTTAGGTTACGAATAAAGATAGTCCACTTCGTAGCAATAGTACGCATCAGGTAGTCTATCATTAAAATATAGAAATATTTTATATAAATATTAAAATATAGAATAAAATATAGTTTCCTGCACAATTGATACAAATACTGTTTGTGCTCTAATTAAATGAAAGTAGAACATGAATAAAAAAAATATCTAGGAAATCTATGTTTCTGTTACAGAACCGAAACTCTAGAATAAACATGGATCGCCTATTACAGGATCCACGTGCTTCGTCAAAGTTCGGCTGAGATTAAACCGTGCAACATGGGAACTTAAAAGAGACTTCCTTAAGTTCCCAAAATCGAATATACTTTAGTGAACTAGCGCTCTTTTAACGAAGCGAGATACTCCGTTCTGACCGCGTAGTGCCGCCTACAGCGACCGCGTCTCATACGACAAAAAAAAAACGAACTTAAACGATGGCTACATCAAGGATTCACGGAGTTGGTGCATTCGGCAACGTTCCTTTAACAAAGGATCATCGAGTATTGTGAAACGTAAGACGAGTGTACAACGCTAATCGGGAAACTTGTATTTACTATTGGTACTAATGGATATTGTCTTATGATTCTGTGCATAGGAACTAGTGAAGCACTGGAATTGATTTCGAGACTATATTGTCGTGGCTGTAATGCCAGAACAAATCAAGTCCAAAATGAATGGAGTTATTCCGAGTGTACCGATCACTACCCTCGCGGGTATCGCGAGTCTCACCGACCTCTTACCTGAGATGCCCCTACCCACACCATTGCCTCAAACCCTGACAAATAAATCCCTTCTCTTTCATCCGCGCGTGGCAGAGGAGGCGCAGATACTTCTGAGCGTCAGCGACGAGAACCTAGTGCCCCAACTAATACTGTCCCTGTCGCAGACGTCCTCGGATCACATAGAGCTGAAAGATCACTACGCGAACACGGAACAGCCGCTGGAGACTCAGCAGAATACGCCGGAGCTCCTGAAGGCGATCCTGCAGATAAATCCGCATGTCTTCAAGGGGCCTCAGTACAATTCACCAAGAAACTGGCCTCAGGGTACGCCTCTGATGCACGCAAGTCAATCGCCGGCGAATTACGGACGGTTCTCACCCTCGTACTCAAGCTCATCGGGTTCGAGGCAAACCCCACAGGGTAGTCCGGCTCATCCCGCCGCTGCTAGGACTGTCCTACCGCCGCCCGGAGCCATCTCCCACGCGCAGCATCCGCGGATGCCAATTGCGCCCCAGAATCACGCGGATATGTCCCCTTTCGCTGTGCCTTCACCGTCTCCAAGAGCTACCGTCATTACGGAACAGACCAGGACCTCGACGACGCCTCAGCACATCCAGGAAGAGGCTAACTGTATAAATCCTCTATCTGGTATGAACCCACAGCCTAATATCTACTCCCCAGCCCACATGGGTTCGCCGAGCAATCCCTTGACTGCATTGCCTGGTGGCAATGTCACACCGCAGCATCAGGGCATGGGCGGCTTGACGCCCCAGCATAACGTGCACATGCAGTCCCCTTTGCAATCTCCCATTGATCCTGGCATATCTGTACAGCAACAGCGGCAACAACAACAACAACAACAACAAAGCCTCAATTTGCAACATAATATATACGACCCTATGCAAATGAACCAACAAATGCAACAGCAACAGTCGCAACAACAGCAGCAACATCATCAACCGCATCACCATCATCACCACTCTTTAGGTTCAGTTCAGGCCTTGGATATGCACAGTACGGTACAGGATAATCAGCAGTTTTTATTAAATCCAGTGACCGGTCATCCCGAGATCGACGTACCTCTAGACCAGGGTGTGGACCCGAAGCAAAATATTAATCGTATACATGACAATATGCTGATATCACCCCAGATTCCAATGTATCCCGATGTGAACTCCAGTGGAGCGATGAACGTGGCCAATGTGACATGCATGTCGCCGCAACAGAATCTACAAAATAATAACGCGGATAAAGAGATCAAGTCGAGTCTACCTGGTGGTCACTTGATGGACAAAATGAAGGAACCTGTAGTCATGTTAAACAGGTTATCTCTAGCGGATCAAGCTCTTATGCAAAAGAGTCTGAGCGCCTTCGCTGAAAAGTCGCCGAATCTCGCCGCTAAGATGGGAATCACAAATCGAAGCAACGAGACAAAATCGGAATCAGAGAGCGAAGAGGAGATTGGTAGGAACAACAAGTACTTCAAGTCGAGAGCTAAAGATCGGCAGGTCCAGAGGGAAAAGGAAAGAGCGGAGAGAAAGAAAAGCGACGACAAGGCGCGAAGACGACGAAGGATACTGGACGATGACGACGACGAGGACGAAGTAGATGATAAAAAGGAGGCGGCTTTCGTACCGACCAAACCAAAAATAAGAAAAGTCGAGAAGAAGCTGATGCCGGTTGTAAGTAAGCTGAGCGTCGAGGAACTCATGGAGACCAATACGTATCAGAGATTTAATACCACCATCGACACCATCTTCGAGAACACCGAGGATGTCGCCACCGTCGCAGAGTTGGAGGACGATGGCGATGTTCCACCGGAGATGCTGATACCCAAGTACCAGCTGCAAGATCTGTGCACGGAGGCTGCCAAGTTGAAGGCTCTGGGTGCAATGGAATCTATTCCTCCCGAAAGGCTGGTCAGGCTACTGAATATTCTAGAGAAGAACATCCGGGACGGTGCTAGGGTCTCGCCATTGGCTGACCCTGATGACGACGTCGATGAGAGTCGACTTTGGATGCAGCTCGCTATGGAGAGGGTTCAACGCGCCGTCGACGCCTCTCTTATCTCACTGCACATCATGACCTCACGTAATATGCCTAAGACCGTCTACTTAGAAGACGTGATCGACAGAATAGTCCTTTTCATGAAGTTTCAACTGCAGAATACTATTTATCCCTCCTTCGATCCTGTTTATAAGGTAGATTCTAAGAACAAGACTGAAAATTATAACTCTAGCGGTCGTAAGAAAAGGGGCCACACGAAGGAGGTTCGCGAGAAGAGTATTCTGCAGGTGTACAACAAGATGCACGAGCTTGTCGGCTTGTTGGCTGAGCTCCTCAGCATCCAGGTACTGACGGACACCAGCGTTCTCCACGCCTCGACGCTTGGCGTCGCTCCATTCTTCGTCGAATCCGTCAGTGATCTTCAATTGAGCGCCCTCAAGCTCGTCACGGTCATCTTCACCAAATATGAGAAGCACAGGAGACTACTCCTCGACGATATTCTTGCTTCCATAGCGCGACTTCCCAGCAGCAAGAGGAGCTTAAGGACCTACAGACTCAATTCGGAGGATCATATTCAGATGTTAACCGCCCTGGTACTTCAGCTCATACAGTGTGTGGTGGTACTGCCGGACAGTATAGCGCCGCACGAAAAAACAAACAAAGACGAGGAAGAGAAGAAGGAAGAGAAAAAGCCAAGCCAGGTCGACGCCGATATTCTCATAATCAATAAGTATGAAACTGCTACGAGAACAGCTGGCAATTTTCTAACGGTTTTTCTTAACAAATGTGGCAGCAAAGGTGAGGAAATCGACTACAGGCCCCTGTTTGAAAATTTCGTCCAAGACCTTTTGGCTACTGTGAACAAACCGGAGTGGCCAGCCGCAGAATTATTGTTGAGCCTCCTGGGGAACTTACTAGTAGGACACTTCTCAAATAAGAGTTCTGACATGTCGCTTAGGGTGGCCTCCATTGATTACCTGGGCGTTGTTGCAGCGAGGTTAAGAAAAGACGCTGTCAGCTCACAATGTAAACTCTCTACCATTGATCAAATCATCAAAGACATCAAGGCTGAACAACAGAAGGATACTGATTATGATCAAATTAAAGATAAAGAGATCGCTGGACTCAGCGAGGACGAAGAAAGGACTCTGTTCCTTCAGAAAGTACTTCTTGACTATCTAGCTGTCAATGGTACTAAGGACTCTGCGCTGGCTTACGCGAGGCATTTTTATCTGGCACAATGGTACAGGGACTGTACCATGGAGAAGACACGGGTGGTTCAATCAAAGAATAGCCCTGGCAAGAAGTCGCACAAGAAACGTTCGAAGAAGAAAAATAGACATCAAAATAGCGAAGAGGAGAGTGAATCCGAACTCGAAGAGCAAAATGCTGACGAGAATGACAATAACGAACAAAAAAACTCAGAAGCTTACAGACTCATCGAGGAAAAGAAAAAGTTAATGATTAATAAAATACGACCATTTTATTCGTCCGGGACTAAAGTGGAAGTACTCCAAACTTACATAGACTATAATTCTGCCGAGCTTATATCTCAGTATCTGGCGTCGAAGCGACCATTCTCTCAGAGTTTCGACAGGTACCTCAAACAGATCCTGCACGTACTCACAGAATCCTCGATTGCCATACGTACCAAGGCCATGAAATGCCTTACCATGATCGTAGAAGCTGACTCCAGCGTTTTGGCCAGGGTGGACATGCAGCTGGGTGTAAAGCACTCATTTCTTGATCATTCTACATCTGTGCGCGAAGCTGCTGTGGACCTTGTTGGTAAATTCGTATTGAGTAGACCAGAGCTCATCGACAAGTACTATGACATGCTATCAGCGAGGATCCTTGATACTGGTGTAAGCGTGAGAAAGAGAGTAATCAAGATCCTGAAAGACATCTGCATGGAATGCCCAGACTTTCCTAAGATACCTGAAATCTGCGTGAAGATGATAAGAAGAGTGAACGATGAGGAAGGAATTAGAAAGTTGGTAATGGAAGTCTTTCAGAATATGTGGTTCACTCCGGTAAGGGAACGACCTTCGCTGGACTCTGAAGCATTACTGAGAAAAGTTATGAATATTACTGACGTTGTAGCAGCTAGCAAAGACATGGGACTGGAGTGGTTCGAGCAACTACTGGTTAGTTTGTTCAAGCCTAAAGAAGACAAGGACGACAGTACGAAGATGCAAATGGAACCGCCTAAGGCCTTGCTCACAGCCTGCAAGCAGATCGTCGATTGCCTGATCGAGAACGTCCTGAGACTCGAGGAGACGAACCTTGACAATTCAGAGAAGCCTGAGAAGAAGGGATCGTCTCAGAGATTGGTAGCATGTTTAACGACCTTGTATCTCTTTGCAAAAATTCGACCTCAACTCCTGGTGAACCACGCCATCACTCTACAACCATACCTAAGTCTAAAGTGTCAAACCCAAGGGGACTATCAGATCATCAGCAGCGTGGCTCATACCCTGGAACTTGTTGTACCACTGATGGAGCATCCGAGCGAAACCTTCCTGGCCCAACTAGAAGAGGACTCTGTGAAGTTGATCTTACAGCATGATCGATCTGTTGTGGCTAGTTGCTTATCGTGCTTAGGGTCTATTGTTAACAACGTCACGAGGAACTTTAAGCTAATTCGTGATTGCTTCAAGAAGTACTACGGCCACCTTACAGAGTACAAGTCTTTCTACGAGAAGGATCCTACGAATCCAATGCTCCTCAGGTACAGACCCTTCTTCAGGCGAGCGCTCTTCACCGTAGGGCTACTTCTGAGACACTTCAACTTCACTGACCCAGAGGTCATCGACGGGCTTCCGGACAATATCAAGGATCAAGTCTTTGAAACGTTGAATTACTTCGTTCATCAGGACAATGATGACATACGTCACTTTACTTTGTCAGCCATTGGCTCTCTGTGCATAAGGCATTATGAATTCATGATGCTGCCCGAACTCAAAGAACTTTATCATCATCTGCTCACCTCGGAGAACGCCCTGGTCAATATGAGGATTCAAGTACTGAACAACATCGAGGTCTACCTGCAGGAAGAGGAGAAGAGGATGATCAAGCAGGATTTGGAGTGGGCCAAATTGTCAAAGTCAGAGAACTTGAAGGAAATGGGTGACGTGTCCTCAGGTATGGCTAGTACAGTAATACAGTTGTATCTCAAGGAAGTCCTGGAATCTTTTCTCCATGTGAACGTGAGCGTCAGGCACGCAGCGCTCAAGGTAATCCAGCTGATCCTGGCGCAGGGTCTCGTTCACCCTGTACAAATAGTACCGTACTTGATCTGCATGAGTACCGACTGTGAAAAAATGGTAAGTCACAGCGCAGATAAGCAACTTCAGGACATAGAGAAGAAATATCCTGGCTTCATACACATGAAGTCTCAATTTGGTATCAAGCTGAGCTACCGCCTCCAGAAGATCCTGCAGAACGACATCACCGTGAGAGGCATGAGGATCAAAGAAGGTGAATTTCCTAGTGCGCTCAACGGTTTCCTCTACACCATCCTGAGGAACACGAAGCAACAACGTAGAGCCATTGTTCTGTCGTTTCTCAAGCAATTCGACGAAAGCGCCAAAACAAGTTTGTCCCAAATGTTATATCTAGCTGACAATCTAGCTTATTTCACATATCAAGTCCAAGACGAACCACTCTTCATCATCCATCATATAGATATTATAATCTCCATGTCTGGGACAAACTTGCTACAATCTTTCAAGGAGACATTGCTACCCAAGGAAGGTGGCGGTAGCAGCAGCAGCAGTGCTGGTGCTGCTAATGCTGGAGCCAATGTACAATCTCAACCGAACACGCAACCACAGCCGCATCCCGCTGCAGTCTGCGCACAAGGTGGACAAGCAAAGCCGAGTCATCTCTTGCCAATCTTAGAGGACGAGGAAGACGACGAGGAGGACGATGAGTCAATATTAGCAAGGTTACCAGGAGATACTACGTTACTACGGGAATATATAACGGCCAGTCAAGGGTTCCTGTTGCTCCTGACTCTGCGCCAACACCTGAAAGACCTTTACGGTTTCTCGGACGCGAAGATCGGACAGTACTCACCGTCGGAGGCAGCCAAGGTCTACGAGAAGGCAGTGAATCGTAAGAACAATTTATTATTCCGACCTAAGGCCACTTTACAGAAACTCAAGGAAGGCGGCAGTAACATGGAACTGGACGCGGAGGGCAGGAAGAAGCTGGTCAAGGAGTATCTGGACTTCAAGCAGCTGATGCTGAAATTTGATCCGGAGGAACCTGACGACGACGGTGGCGAAGGTGACCAATCAAAGCAGACACACGTCACTACTACGGATAACAATTCCACGCAGGCAAAAATGCTGAATTCCGTAGTTGACAAATTACCCGATAGCACCGCAGTGGCGCCACTTGATCCTAATCAACCTATGTACCAACAACAGAATCCAAACCCAAGCGAGCACGCGAATAATTCGGTGCACTCGGTTCCGGTGACGCCGCGCGTTCCTAAACTGACGATACATGCCCACCCGGAGATAAAGGAGCACAAGAAGCATCGCTCGCACAAAACTGACAAGACGAAGAAGCATAAAAAGAAGAAGCGAAGAAGAATATCCGATAGCAGCGACAGCGCCGATGACTATAGTGATCCTGATTTTCTAGTGTGAGTGAAGTGTACACATTTATCGGTGATGAATTTAGCTTTTGGAAGTCTTTATTTTTCTTTTTCTCTTCTTTCACTTCTTTTTAATCTACCATTTACCGGCGACGCCCTTTAATACTTTTTACCTCTCACTTGTGGAATTTGATACCAGTGTCGGACGCTCGCAGCGCTCTGCATCGTGAAGACATTTTAAACGGATTGAATTAAACGAAAGTGTGTATTGGTGAGCGAGAGAAGTAATTAATAATTAAAAGAAAAAGAATGCAAAGAAACTGAATTGCGTAAAATCTTACAAAAAGCTTCTTTGCTTTTATACGCGCGTGTTCGTCGCTCGAATTTTTAAATTTGCGTGCCAAAATGGACACGAGCGAATTCCGTGACAAGAACGGAAGTGGAGGATCGTTAGTAATGTCGGTCTATCAAGTAAAATTTCTCAAGACACTGCGGAAACTTGGTTCGAATGTGATATTCTACGTCTCCATCGAACGCTTTCTTTACTTTCTTGTTTAGAGTAATCTTCTTATTTGGCTATTTAAAGGAACAGTGTCTTCTTGCGAGTCCGTTACAATTCTAGTGAATCTCTGGACCGTTTAAACGAAATCCTACAGAACCAAGCTCCCGTGTCGGGATTCAAAGTACAATAGGACACTAACGATTGTTCTGATGAAAATCATTTTTGTAAATAATATTAATCGCGATAGTGACGAAAGGTGCAAGGCGCTCGCTCTGGTGTTTTTTAAAAGGACCAGCAGCCGAAATACGATAGGAAAGAAAAAAGGGATACTAAGGACGGAGAGCTTCTGTAGTAAACTTAAGCACGAATCACGAATAGAGGTTAACGATAGTTGCGTTTTCATCGAGTTTTAATGGCTTTGCGGTGTGTGATTAACTGTAGAAAACATTTTGAAGAAAGAGAGTGAGTGTGAGAGAGAGAGAGAGCGAACTCATGAAGCAAGAGTGGATAAAGAAAAAAGAAAAACGTTGAAACTTGCGGATCGCGAAATATCGAATTTCCTCTATTAACGTGTATAATAAAAGAAAAACAATAGAAGTGTGTAGGAAGAACGCGTAACGTATACATTATGAAATGTTGTTTGTAATATGTGTACATAAAAGTTTCAAGTAAAATATCTTATTTTCATACAAACTATATAGTGGTGACATTACGAAGAATACTTAACATTTTTTAAACGATATTAAGTATTTATTCAAGATTCGTGTTATCCCAATATAGTTTGCTTTACGCACTCATTTTTGGTGTCTGAGAGTGTCGAGGTTTTTTTTTTTATATGCGTCTCCATGAGCCGTCAAAAGAAAAGCGAATCGTATTGACGTAATAAATAAAAACCATAAGACGGAAATCTGAAATTGACAAAAAGAATTAAAAGCCCTAGTATCAAATTAACGTTGACGAGAATTTGAAAAATTAAAACGTACGTTTCTCGTCAAAAAAGAAATTCAAAATTATCTTGCGTCTTACACGGACCAAAAGCAATTTTTCTCCGGTCGTTATTTTATGACTTTTTCTTTAGGGCTTTTTAAATCGATCCGAATTGTTTTACTTTCTACCGAACATGCGCAAAATATTTTATTAGCCTACGCCGTATACGGTATAAAAAGAAAAGGGACACTGAAAACAAATTTGTCTGCTTTCAATAATCGAAAATATTTTTTTTTTCAAAACAAAGCGATACGACCATCTCAATAACGTTATCAATCAGTCCTTGTCCTGCCAAATTTGACATTAATTTCTTTCTTACAACAATGTTTCCTACCGCGCTCTTATCATTTAAATAAAATGAAAGATCCAAGATAAGTCAAGAATTTCATACGACATAAACTCCTTAATGTATGTTCGCTTATATTCTTTGTGATGTCTTTATTCATTTTTTTATTTGCTCTTCTTCGCACATCCTATATGCGTGATGGCATTGTGCGTTTTCATATGGGCGAGTACGATTCGAAGTTCAGATGAATAGAAATGGGAGAGAGAAAACTTAAAAGTTAAATTAACATAGAGCAGTAAGGTATTTTGAAAAATTCTAAGATAATCCAATAAGGTTAAACGATACAAGCTGACTGATGACGAATGTAAAATAAAGAATGTCCAATTCTTCTGAAACTTACTAAAAAATTTGTTCCCCACTAGTTGGCACATATTTTAAATAAAACTCCCATCGCTGGAAAACCCTACAGTCAGCTTGCATCGTGCATTCTATAAAATTGTCCTTAGAATTGTTCAAATCAAACGATCTCGGTTAGTTCTCACTTTGTCCGCGTGGCAGCGTCTCGATAGTTCGAAAGGAAGGAAAGAACCAGTGAAGTTTTCAAGTGAAAGAGAAGAATCTCAACTCGCTATAAATCAAAGGCCAGAATCGTTAACGTCACCTTTCTTTTAACATCGGCCTCACCTTTCTATTGCAATTGGGGAAGGAGAAAGCGCTAGTGATTTTGTCTTCGTAATTAACCGTCCCTCCGAGCGTGCAATGCTAGATCGTAAGCAAAAGCCTAAATCCACCGAGGTGCCTGTCGCGCTTTCTTCGATTAACGATTCAGTCAAGAAAGGTGGAATAATTGGGAACGAGTACGAACATTGTTAAAGAGCAAAAAGAAACGGCAAACGATAATAACGAGAATGAACGAAGGGAGAAGCACAGGATTGCTGACGAGCGGTATGATAAAAAGAGAAATGAATAAAGAAAGAAAAAGAAAAACCAAACGGTACGAGCCTAGTTATCAAATTCTCAAGAGAATCAACTCCGATGATTCTTATGATTTCTTTGTAACTGGATTTTGACGATTTTTAATATTAACTATTATCATTTCCTTTGCATCTCAATATTCCCGGAAATACCAATTGAAATCCTTATCTTGGATTTTTCGAATTTACCCAAGAATTTCGACACCGAGCGCTTCTTACGATGTTCACGACGAAGTCCAAATTGCACGAATCATTGAGCTTCACGACGCCGCTATATCGTTATGCGTTAAAGTGACGTGTTATAATAAATAATAATGACGGGCAGGACACAGCGAGTAAAAGAGAAAAAAAATAACTATTCTGTACAAACTTTTTACGTGTACATATTTATTTCCAAGGAGGAAGTTTCAAGTGTAGTAGCTGCGGTTGTGCTGACGTTTAAGAGTTAAGAAATAATTAGTGTGGACGAGAGAGAGAGAGAGAGAGAGAGAGAGAGAGAGAGTGAGAGGCATAAAGAGCGTGAGAGAGAGAGAGAGAGAGAGAGAGAGAAAGATAGATAAAACGCAAGAAATTAAATAGAGAAAGAGTGACGAGCGAGGAAGCGGTTTCGTTTAACATTTTATTGTTCGTTGTAATAAACTTATAGAAGGTACATTATATTCTAAATAATTATATTTCTACGTATAATTAAACTTTAAGAAACTTTATTCGTAAGTATTTCCATAAGGTGTCGATTGCGTCGCACTGAATGGGCGCCGGCAATTAACTGGGCGCCTTCTCATTCAGTCCGACACGCCGGCACGCTTGTATTATAACATTATTATAGCACCTATGTTTTTGTATTTGGTAATCTAATTAAAGAATATTAATTAATAAACAAAAAGGTAAATAGAAAGTATATTATATATTTGAGTAAAGCCGGCAAGTGTTAATGTTATCCATAACGCTACGAAACACGTGCGTAAAACAGTACCTAAAAGAAAGTTGTAAAGCTTAAATAAAAACAGATGCGGCCGTTCTGGATAAGAGTTAACGCTCGTTTACTCATAACTTATTATGTACATCGTCTGAAAGAAAAAAAAAAAGATACGTTCGTAATGAAAATAAACATAAGCATATATCAAGTGACTGTCTCATTTATTCTGTCGCTTATCGTGGGTCTGCCACTTTATCGTCCATTGGATACTGCTGGAGTCGAAAATGTGAAATAAAAGAATTTCCGGTTTTTATTTTATATCAAAGATATACCACTTTATTATTTACTTGACTAATACAGTGTCAAAGACATTATATAATTAATGACACGACGATTCGCTATATTTTATGAAGTTTCAGTGGAAAACCTTTGGTTCCTCTTAAATAAGATGACAACTGAATACTTACGATTTTTTTTTCTCTTTTCGTTCTCAAATTCGAGTAAGGATTGATGAATGATACGTAGTGTCTGAAAAAAACGGTATATTTCGACAGTCGATTTTGCATTCGGTTAAATCGCTTGAGAAAATATAATTACTAATTAAATTACAATATCGATATAGTAAGGATGCATACTGTAAATACAATTAATACCTGATACTGATACTTATCATTAGGATATCTTATCCGCGATTCTAAAAATGGTATTAACTGTGCGACGATAAAGTGTAGAATATTTAGAATTACAAAATTTTTCTATAAATGTACATTTTAATGGAATCCTACAGTATAATTAATAGTTATTGAGCCAACCGTACACGGTTGAGATATGAGATATTGCCTCTAGATGATCTTCACCAATTAATTTCTAATTAATTGGCATCGCTGTCTATTGTCAAATAACTTACATGTTTTATCGCTGCTAGAATCGAATCCCTATAGGACTGTGATACGTTAGATTAAAAAGAAAAACATCCAAGGAATACTGAACAGTATGTACAATTTCTTTTAAACATAGCAAATTTAAAATCTTCATATTCTGATGTGTTTTGTGCCTGCTTCGTGTTCCGCCCAAAATTGAATCCAATTGCGACCGAGTTGAAGGTACAAAATGTTGAACAGATGGAAACTTCGTAAGGTCACTGGGGCGGTGCAGGCGCTTGTTGTTTAGCGGCTGTAATATTCAAAAATTGATAGGATTCATACGTACATATGTCTGAAGGTATACCGCAATTTCCAGTATGAAGAAAAGATTTAGTGATCCAGAAATTGTGGCACACTCTGTATAAAGAACCCATAGGATGGAGTACAGACACCGGAAGAATTGATGTTAAGGAAAAAAATTATTTAATAACGATCATGCACATGCAACGGAGTGATTGAAAGTAGAGAAACAAAATCAGCGTTAATTTTGTGCGATCTCTGCGCGCGCCCCTGAACAGGATCAGCCGAGGGAAGCGACGATAAATTAAAAAAGAATTCTTTATTCAAGCATAAGCAATTCTTTGTTAAATTAGTGTTAATGGCGAACACTCGGGACAACTGCTTTAGAGCACTGGCTAGAACTCCAGGAAATTTTGTTAAGCGCAAAATAATACCACTGACAGAACACCATGCAGAAACAAAGATAAATGTAGATGATTTTTAAACACCTTTAAGTATATTAAGTATGAGGCTACAATTAAATCTGATAGGTGTCGCGTGAAACGATCTACAGAACTGAACGACAATATTTTATAATGGTTATGACATTAAAATAATTTCATCGGTAACGAATTTCATTCGGTTCGTAGTTTATATACATACGGTATGAAATGATAAATTATTTTCTGTACACGTCGAATGTACCAGTAGGCATCACTTGCTAAGACACAGACTTTGTCTAATGAGCTAATTAAAATTCTAGAAAATTATATAATTCCCAAGCGAATCCCAAGTAGTTGCTTTTAGTCGTAGTTTCGAGAGGTCGATAAGGGATTTCATAGTTAGTAACGTAATTGCAATTAAATTAACGCAACAAATTTTCTTGTCAGATGTCAAACGCGTTTGTCTGTCTATTAAGAGTGAATCCAAGAATAGAAGTGGTTTGCCCTTGATTCTCACCGTTTTTGCTGTAGTAAGTCTTGGGAAAGCCACGAAAAGGTTCCGGTGATGGAAAATGTACCGCGGAGTGGAACTTATCGGCAAATCGTACATCCAGATCAGTGAGATTGGCCGTTGATTGGCCATTGCGCATGGAGGAAGTCCTGGTGGACGGAGTGGGCGGTAGAGGATGCGTGGGAGCAGTTACCCTTTGCTGAGCGGATGCAGTTCTCTGAGGAAGTGGCGGGGGTGGTGGAGGTATTTTTGGTGCTGACACAGCTGTCCGCGAGGGTGGTGGCGGAGCAGTCCTGGTGGCAATTACTGTTCCCGGTGCTCTACTTGTTGGAGGTGATGGCGGTCGTACCACCGGTGGTCGTAATACTCTTCCAATAGGACGTTGCTGTTCGTTCAAGCAGTCCTGCGATTGATGCAATGAAGCAGGAGTCGGTGCCACCAGGACTGGCGGTGATCGAGGCAAACGCATGCTCTGAGCCCTGGAGACGTTTGCACTTAAATTTAATTTCTTTGGCGGCGGTGATGGTTTCTGTGGTGCTAGTGAAGGTGGTGGAGGCGGTTTAGGCACAGCTGCTTTCATTATGGAAGGCGGTCCTGAGTCTGTATTGCTAGTATTCTGTACCTGTATTAAAAGAAGATCTGTCTAAAGAGGATCTCATTTAAATTACAAGCATATGCTAGGGTTTATATCTTTAGTTTCTGTAACGGATAGTTGTGGATTCTCTGCAATTATGATTTAAAAACAGTGAAAACGGACCGGATTGAAAATTTGTGGTTTCTGCGTTGCTGGTGGTGGAATTGGAGGTGGCCCTCTTCGCACACTAGGCAGGGTATTACTAGATGTTGCATTTCCGGAAGAGTCTGTGTTATCTCTCTCACTCATGTTTGCACGTAGTCCAGTAGGTTTAAGTTTAGGCATGCCACCAGAGAATAATCCAGCTAATCCAGGTGGTCCACCATTACTCATGCTGTTACTACTGGACAGTCCAGTTGACGTGCTAGTGTTATTAGACACATTACTCGCTGGCTCACCCTTTACTCTGCCTATATGAATTGTCAATATCATAATTAAGTCATTGGCGGTGCATGAATTTACAGGGAAATTTCTTGTACTTCCACTACTAACTACCTACTTATAATATACCTAGCTAAGAACTTACCACTAATTGCTGGTGCACTTTTATCTACTGTAACAGTTTTCTTCAATGTTTTTCCAGCTCTGATTGATTGTAATAAAAGGCCACGACCTTGTTCACCTGTACCTGCTGATGAAGTGCCAAAATTTGCCGGTGGGGGTGGTGGCAATGGTGCTGACATTTTTGCCAGATCTTTAGCAATACAGATAAAGTGTAATATATCATAACATATAAGTCTAGATGTACATTACTGTTTAACATATTTTTATATATATTCATAGTATCAATAGGAGATCAGTGACTCCAATATAGAAAGACAATGATTAGGTAATAAAATGATATTGTCTAGTAACTATTTACTCTTTTTTGTAATGAATGGCTGTCAGGTGGCTATTTATTTAAAAAAAAACAAGGTATCATGCTGCAGGATATTTTTAGTAATCTTAAATGCTCCAAACGTCGCAATGTCTCCCACAGAGCAACTGAGGTTAAGATATTAAAATTAGAATCTCTTTAATATATCGCAGACAAAACCTCTAATTTTTTTTAATAAAATATAATGAGTGATTTACAGCACTTCCATATTTTACTTATACCTTATTAACGTTTACCTTCGAATAATAACAAGTCAAGTTTGATGAAAAAGAGATGAATCACAGTAGATAAATAAGAGTTATTCACACTATCAACGTGTCGTTCATTTCGTTATTGTTATCGCTTAAGACGAATGCCTAATCATTTTAATGTAGGTAGAAAAAGATAATTCAATTTCTCACGACTGAAGCTCAGAGATGAACTGTTGACAACTATGATCTGTGCCGTGAATCTCAAGAGTAGTCAATTCTTGAAGTGGCGACGCCTTGATTCGTCAGCTTTCGCGCTTTTAGGGAAATCTCCATTCACCATTTATGTTTATAACCAGCGACCAGTAGGGAGATCCACAACGCTACGGTTTTAGGCGTTACCAAAATCATGGCGCTAAATCGTGGCGGCGAGTCTGGAAGTACGATTTTGTGATCATCGCCTCCGTCGATAACGCGTATTCCGTCCTAGCCGAGCTAAACGTGAACACGAACATGTAGCTCGGGCGGGCAGAGGTTCTCCGCTACTCACCGCTGGTTCCCAAAGCAACCCTTAGAACGAGACCGGAAACTATAGAACTTCTCAAGAACCACTGAAAAAGCCTACTGTTGAAACATTTTTAAGAAAGTGTTTTTCATATATTTATTTTTTAAATACTACTGAACATTATTGGATCTTCATTTACTTTCAAAATTGATTCAAAATATAAAATTGAGGCTAAATCAAAATCTCGCAGAATATACGGAGTAGATAAAAATTGAATTGAAATTGTA
>JASANN010000159.1:0-91307 GCA_031762395.1 Calameuta pygmaea | reverse complement strand
ATAGATATATATATATATATATATATATATATATATATATATATATATATATATATATATATATGGTCAATCAACAATGACCTTCGTCGTACATAAGTTTCACCGAACTTTCATATACAGAAAATGCAGTAATGAGATATCGAGCAAATACGTCAACAAAGTCCAGAGGGAACGACGGATCGGAGAATCGGTTGAGCAGCGATCCAAAAAAGGCGGACAAAGGAACGGTAGTGGTTTTGCCGCTATGGTAACCTTATAAGGACCTGGTACGCGATTGGCTGTGTTTGGCGATCGGTTAACCTACACTATGCACTAGTAAAAGTACAAAGAAATTGATTTTCCGACTGTTCATTGTACACGGGTAATAATAACCAAAAACCTCCCAGCGGATGTTCTGTCAAACAGTAAGCAAGACTCTTGTTATCCACCATCAAGGACGTGCTTGATACCTTCGTCGGTAAAGTAGATCGGCCATTAATTGGAGGCTATACCCAAGGTCGGTAAACGGTACAAACTATAATTTAAAAGAATAACAAATATTTATAGAATGTGACAGTTGAAGGTATAGGCAGCAATAATCAAACAGCAATATCTCAAGCCAGTGAAAGTCATGGAAAATCCAGGAATTTCTCAACCGCATTGTAGCTGCCATTAAACCGTACGTAATCGATAATCTGCAACCTGCAGGGGAAAGCTAATACCGCATGCAGTGCACCGCAGCGCAATGCAGTCCGATATAGTGCACTTGCACTATCCTTGAGAAATTCGCACAATTTTTCTTCGACATCACTCAAGTTTACGTATAACTGTCAATTTCAACAATCACCGTACAATGACAATTAATCTTGTTACAAACTAGCATAAATTACAATGCACATATCGTAAACGATTAATCACCTGAACATTGGAATTGGAAATTGAATTGACTAAAGAAATGGCGGACGTAACAAAGAAAGTACAAAGTTTTTCTTTTAACGCGATAAGATAATAATGTATAACCTATAGTACACGCATATATCTCCTTCTGGAGACTTATCGATCAGCTGGCTACAGCGAGGAAAGGAGAATGTCGCTGAGGTCGAGGTCGGCAAAGTGCCGCGACGGGATATATCGATAACTCTAGCCAAAGGTCGAGGGCAAAGGAGCTTTTTCGCAAGATGAATATCCAAAGTCTCAAGGATAGACAAAATAAGGTCCCACCTAAACGCTTACGTACAAAAAATAGATCGAGCCCCATCGAGACCAGGATGCTTCTTTTTTTTTCTTCAACCATACCCAGGTCAGAGTTTCGACACAATGTATCAGTTGCACTAGATCTATTATAGACGAGTTGGAAGATGTTTACACGGTATGAGAATTTTATTGAAGGATTTTACATTCGGTCAAGGCAAACCATCCAGCCCTCCTTTCTTTCTTATCATTGAGCCGTGCTATTAATCTCCATATATATATACACATAGTGCAGCCAATGTATCAATATATTCAATAAAGTCCATACACCAGTGCATCCATGCAAATCGGCCTACAGAGATGCACCACAAATAAATCCCATATGAAGTATAAACAGACTATTCAGCAATGTAGGACAGCAGCCAATGTAAGTTGCATTCTCTATTAACGCCACTGAGTAAAGTATATGTCGCATATACTATTGTACAAGAAGTTGAGCTAGACACCATAAATAAATATCGTTCCAGCGAGAAGGAGACTCCCAGAAGGAATTTCATCGGAAAGACTCGTGAATGTACCCAAAACAATATGACAAAAAGACAAGTTGGACCTAGCTGGTAGACATTTGACTGCGGGTGGGATAGCTCATAAGGATGGCTATGGAGAGAAGTGTAATCCTTCCAGAAATAGAACAACTCCCACAAGCATCGAGGAGTCTCATGCCAAGCTTTAGGGGTCCGGCTTGTGTCCTTTCAGCATCATCATTCTCTGTGACTCTTCAGTCCGGTATGATTGTCAGTTCTCTGCATGCATTCCACCCTTCGTGTGTGTGTTTGTGTGTATATGTATACATACATATATATACATGTTACTGCCGCATTCTAGTCAGCAATCCTTTAAGGGTTGCCTTATGTACTTTTATATACTGATGGCTCGCACTCTTGTTCAGGGCTAGAGGAGGAGGTTACTAAGCAACGGGCAGGACTGTAAACCTGATCCCAGGTGGTTCACCTGGAGTCCCAATCGTACCTGGTATATAAAACGTTCAGCAACGCCATTGAATGTCTTTTTCGACAACGTATCCTGAGATACCACATACGTAGACACTTCATATACTCTATAGCCCAGGAGGAATTGTAAGGCCGTTAGGTATGGTTTACGGTGACTCTTCTTTGAGGTATCGATTCCAGTTTGTAACGTAAGCACGTCGCATTGTAAAACAAAGATAAGGTCTTCGCAAGCTGAGATACGACGATAGAGACTCGGGCTTGGTGATAACGATAAACACGAAATTAGACACTGTGTGAGTTTCTTTGACTGTGCGTCCTAACTAGGAGACGTAACAGTAACCTGGGATTGAATATGTAGACGAGGATAACGACCTGAGAGTGTTTTACAAATTTTGACTGAGCTAGAGAATGGAACCGTTTGTACTATTATAATGTTGACTTTATGAATATTGAGATGTCGCGCTGTGCTTTAAAATTCTTTTTCTATGATCACCAGGGGCTCCTATACGACTCCTGATCCTTCCTGTAAGCAGTACAAAGAGACGATATTGGATTTCGCTTGTGGAAAGTAGTTAACATCGCGGTCACAAAAGTAGACAGGAAGTTTCATACAAGTATAGATAAAACCGCATCCTATCGCTGGGACTTTTTGTCGCTGTGATCGGTGCTTTAAATTATGCTTGAATGTCATATTGTGTTTCGTTGAGCAATGTTATTAGTACAGATTGAAAGCTGGAGAAAATTTCTAATGTATCTGGGATAAAGTGTTATGATGCAGTCAGCGTCATCTTGGACTACGTTTGCCGACAGTTCGTTTGACACGTTACGTCATGCGGGTTGAGAGTCAATGATTCTGCATACTCAACGACCCACATTTTTCACAGTTTCACATTTTCATCCGGTTTTCCATATTTCGTCATATCCACGTTTAAACGAGCTCCGCGGTAATCGATTACAGCAGGCTTCAACGTTTTCTCATTTCTGAACAGGAAACATGGACGGATTTCCAATGTTGCCAAATGACACTTGAGGATGCGATGATTTTTCCGCTTGAACGTCCTGAGGAATTTCTTACCATTAAATTTATTATTCGATTAATGGGGACGCGCTGGAGTCAGTTATCGAGCACAAGGAAGATATTCAATAGCGACAGCTTAGAGTCGCACAATATAGGCACGGCTTTAGAAGTTTAAAGTGCAAGATGACGAATAAGGAGAAGAAGAAGAAGAAGCAAAAGAAAAAGAAGGTGGTCTCGAGCGTGTCTCGCGAGCTACGTTCTAAGTTTTTTTTAACCCTCGGTCCCTTTATATTTTTTCCTTTCCATCCTTTTTTTTGTGCTGCGGCTATTTTGACCAGCAGGTTTAACAATGCAGCCTGAGGTTGGTCGATCTCCAGGTACGACCAGGGTCGCAGTCTACTTTTTCTTGGTTTTCAAATTTTTCAAAAATATTAACTTCGCCTTAGATTAACCTTGACAAATTATTTTATTAGAACAGTCGACGCGAACAAAAATTACAATTTTAGTGTATAACTTATATCAAACATCCCAAAGGACGAGAAAATTGTATTTTCTAGTTTTTAGCAATTTTTCTCAATTTTCGCAAACTTCATTTTGTTTTGCGAACTTCTATATGCCATTTGTCCCGTAGCACTGTAACGACTTTTCTTTTCAAAATTCCACGCCAGGTGCTTGCAGTCGTGGTCTAAGCACCTGACGTGTTTGGGAAACACGTGGTGTTATTATCTTTCAGGGACGCAAGTGTTTCAGCTACTATAAAAGAATTTTACTATCCAGACAATTTTACGTGAATAGGAAAATTTCCACGAAAACATAACCAAACAGCACGACCCACTAAATAAGTCTATCGTGACATTTACGAGCAGCTACGAACGCAGTTTCGCAAAAGGTATACCATAAACACGACAGAAAAGGCAAAAACTATAAAGTTGCTCACAGAAATAGCTGAATCTTGAAACTCGTTCAAAAATGTCCACGCGATACGCAATACATTTTATATACCTAAAAATGAAAATAGTATGTTTGAAACAAATATCGATACCCACAATTTCCTAGTAACGTTCAGCTCGACTGAAACGACGTATACTATGTCAAGCGGACTTCCCGATAAATTGTTGTCCCACACAACACGTAATCAAAGATTAACGAACTCATTCTACGTTGTTGAAGCTGCTTACATAACCTCAAAGTTTTTCCAGAAGCAAATAACTGGCCTTAGCTATCGACACGCCTTTTATTTTCTAGGTGACAACGGCGATACATTCAACTACAAGAAACTTCAATCTACCCAACAGCCGAACACAGTTTGTTTCTTCTGAAAATTTCAGCAACGATTTACTTCCCGTATAAAAGCAAAGTCTCTATATACAGCAGTGAAACGAAGAAAAAAATCAAAATCACATTGAGACACGTGTGCAGCTCTTCAACTACATATTGCGTGTATAAGACTGCATAAATTAGCATTCATCCTACCGGTAGGTACACCTACACCGTTGCGACTGTATATTCCGTTCACGTATCGCGTTCCGTCAACAAGGTTAGACCAAGGATAAGACTCATTGTTGGTGAAGAAATTCTAGAGAGAAGGAATACCGATCGCTACGTACCCCAAAACTAAAATCATTACGATATTATCTCCAAGCGGATTTCATTGGCTGAATATTTTATACGTAATACGTGTTCCAGTTTAGCTTGCGTTTTACAACCGTGAAAACGGTATCAGCTGTGCACGTCATTACTTCTAGTTATCGCACAGCACACAAGCAAGTTTCTAGTCTATAAATAATTGATTGCTGTGCCCTTTTATCATTCGGCACGATCGAACGAGTTTTCATGTCAGACGTTAACGTTGAATATTTTTCAATCGGAGGGAAAGATATGTTATCGGACAGCAGCGACTCTGACGGTGAGACGTGTAACGAACTATAAACCGCCACCTTCTAGTTCTCTACCCGTGGTTATGACGCATTTGTTGAATTCTATTTAATCTAGAGAATCGTTTCACTTTTCTTGCCCTGAGTTTTGAAGTTTTAATAAATACTAACCTGTTGAACGTTTGTTCGTACTGCTTGATCTCTCGTCTTGACAGTTCGTGAAACTCCGTGTAAACGTTCACGAACTTGTATTCCTTCTTAACTTCTTTTCCTTCGTCAAGCTCCTCGTTAATCCTCTGTCTTCTGTTTAAGAGATTGCTGAGTTCCGCGTCTGCCGGCATCTTTACAATGGAAAGGATATTGTTTTTATGAAAAAGCTTGTAGATACGTCGGCCACTGCGTCGATACAGAGAAATGACGTATCAGAATTAACGCCGTCAAGAACGGTCGTTAATAAAGAAATTTTCGAAAAACATGTGTCATTGTCATTAAGGATGTTATGTCTAACAGGTATCGTTCAATATCAATAAGACCCATAACAAAGACAGATTTTCTGATAATCTAATTTATATATGTAGCTATTTGATAGATGTTTTCGACGCGTATGTCTGAACGATGTATATCTTTACCTTTATGGTAGATCAATAGTAGACAAGGTCTTGATAGAGAAGAAACAAGCCTTATTATTATAGTATTTCTCGTAGAGGAAAAATGTACCGCGCGAACGACGTAGAACCTCACGTTATGAAGGTCGCGCACGGACTGACGAAGCAGACTGGCTGCGGAGGTAAGAAGGTGCTCGCACTGGGATGCACATGCGCCACAAATCGATCGAGCAGCAAAATCACTTGTAATTAAGCATCCAGGTTCTTTCGAGTTAACACACGATTACTAGTAATTGTACTGATAACGATATCAGATAGTTCATTATCTGTACATTTATATGAAGCACCAGAAATAGAAAATTAAACATTTGTATATATTCTATCACTATTTTCTACCTAAGAATTTGTACAATAAACAAGAAAAAGTGATAAACATATATATTTCAGGACTGTGACACGAACTTTTGTATGCTAATTAATATAATGTGGATTTAAATAGATGAGTAGCTTGTAAGAACGATGATCAACGATGACATGCGAATTATCAGGCATCTACTTGACCATAGATATATGCATATGATGTGACTAAAAGAAACTCCTGGAAAATAATTTTGATACTATTGAACATCAATTCCGGATATAGTGTCCGATTCTTTATAAATATTCTTATGACTGGGTGAATGGAGTGTGACGTAGATAATTGACTCATGGCAAGTTAGTCTTGAAAATTGATGTATTTACTACGTATGTAGTATACACCTATGAATAGCATGCTGTTCTCGACTTTATTCGTCTTCGATGGAATCCTTGAAGAAAATGTTTCAACGTGGACGGAATCTATTTGCGACGAGTTCGCGACATACAAAATTCATTTGTAACGTGAACTTTACTTCCGGCGGGTGAATTCTGCAGAGAATTGAAATCAATAGGATGAGTCAGTTAGAGTGGTGTTATCAATTACGATAGGGAAAGAGGGCCCGGCTCATTCGAAACCCCTTCTTTCTATGACACATTATAGTATGCAAATTGCACGTTATCCTGGACACGCAAACGTGACTCACTATGGTGTTATCCATATAGAAGCTGAATCATATCCGATGCTGATTTGTCGAAGTTGAGTGTGTCGATAAATACACTTTTAGCAATTCAGCTTAAGTTATTAATGGAAGAGTCGAAAATCTCTGTATGAATTTGCACGAGTCGAGCATAGTGTTTTAGTCCTGCGACCTGTCGGCAGATGACCGTACTAAAACAGTGCAACAAAAAGAAGACTTACTGGTTAGGTTATCGACGATGAAGAAATAGCGCAGTTACCTTCTGTCGGTAAGGAAGGAATCACGTGCAATTGTTATCGGCGGAACAATGTGATGGATAATTTTATACGTAGCGAGGGCAAAATTAAACTTACACATTATTTCATGACAGCTGAGAATTAACTTCGATATTTAATGTGTCATTGGACATGGGCGCACTTCGCACACTTTGCAATTTGTCGAAATGGTCGTTATAATCGTTAATGACAACTGTCAAACGTGACTCTTGTACAAATATGTTAAGCAAAAGTGCCAAGGTCGCTTCGATATATCGGCACGAATAGATGTACATATTTTTTCTCTTATTTCTCTATAGTCAATAATTCGTCGTTGTGGTCAAATAGAGTAGGACGAAATTTGGTTAGTTCAGTCGGAGTTGATCAACTTTGTGGTCCTGAAATCGAATATTGATACACAGCAAATGGATAATCGTCCTAATAATTCGTGCAGTACTCCAATTCCAGGTGATACAGTGAAAGATTACAGTCTACCATTATCGCGAATCGATTCGAATTCCTCCGATAATAAATCGAATTCAAGAACATTAATATTTAATCGCAAAAGGAAACGCAGAGCGAATAATTCCGTGCGCTACAAGTCTGTGAGATTTCACGATAGCGACGCCGATACCGAGGACAACTGGGTAACCGACTGGGAGGAATCACTCGACTCACACTCAAAAAATGGAGATACATCCCATGACAAAAGAACATGCGAAAGCACCGACGATTCGATAAAACTAAAAGACTCGCAGCGTAAAATCATTTTGAAAGAACCAACAATTATTAGAAATTCAAGGTATTCCTCCACAGAGGAAACTTCGGAGGTCGATGGAATTTCGAAGGGGTTTAAAAAGTATACGAGTCCTGAGCTCATCCGCGATGCTGTGCACGTGGAGAACCTTTTTCTGGAAAAATTTGATCAACCCCTGGCGGGTACGTCGAATCACCACTCCCAAAAGTACACACCCAGAATTGATGTTCCGATCCATTCGAGGGAAGAGGGTGAAAGGTGTACGGGGGATGAAATCTTGCCAGTTGATAAATTACCCCTGCAATTACCCAGTGCATTAAACTATTCCAGTAGCGAGGATGAGTTTTCCATTTTATCAGGTAATTTCAAGGTTTCGTTTAATTTTACTTATATAATTATGTAAAAGTTATACGACTATCTACTTTTTGTCACACAGAATTTGTGAAACGCGGAAACTGGAAAACTTACGAAAAAAAACCAACCATCGTGAACAAGATGAAGGAAATACCTTCGAAAAACAAAACTATTACTCAAACCGGAAAAATTAATTGGAACTATCCAAAACATTGTTTAAGCACAGCCAATAGGTTGTGGAATAAATTTAAAAAGTTTTATAGTTCATCATCAAATAATTCTTCTGTCAACGAAAGTAAATCAGTGGATGAAAATACTGACCCGACTGTAAATATAAAAAGTGTCAATGAAGCAACAAAGCCACAAGATGATATGAAAAACAATGAAATTTTCATAACTAAACATATATCGGATTGGACTAATAAAAAGAAAATGTCTACCACGAAAAAGATATTAAAACGGAACTACAAGAGAGCAATACCAGTTACGGATGACGACGATAGCTCGTTGGAATTCAAAATTAAGAAGCCTAACGTAAATATTCGGAAGGCACGAAAAGCAAATCCAAAAATAGATAACGATAACGATAAATACTTACGAGATTCAAAGATACCAAATGGAAAACATCCGATAGAACAACCGGCAGAAGAAACCAAATTTTTCAAATGGCAACAGTCAGAAGTGGAAGAAGATGGTCCATGGAGATACGATGGCAAGGATAGCAAAGTTCGTATGGAGCTGCAAGCCCTGGAAAATATTTCAGTGGAAAGTCAATCTGATGTAGAAAAAAAGATACAGCCAGTAGGCAGTGTGTCAAGTGACAAAAAAAAGCCAAGAATCATATCCGTCGAAAAAATAAACATGAGAATTATTCTTGTTTCAGGACAGAATAGACGTCTGGTTGGTTCGAAAAATAATAAGTGTAAATGAAAATTACTAGACAAAGTACTAGAACTTTATTTGACAAAAAAAAATGTCAATTTATTGTATTACTTTCAATTGTATTTATATTGTATTTATTATTTAACATCTGTACAGATCGCATTTAATAAGTTCTCTGTTTTGTCTGCATATGAAGCTGCGAGACGCATTAATAGGGCGTCTCGATTTTCACCGTTTCATGAATGAAACTCCCGTTTCGTATCAACAGGCGTCCTTCACTACGCAGCTGCCGAATCGATCTGAGTTTCTCGCCCACGCGATTCCCACTCTTATTCGAAAACCCTCAAATATCCCTACTCTCAGTACTTATTCCCACCCTTGCGAACCTATCTCTGTAACAGTAGCGTAACAAGTATTGCGAAACGGGAGTCAGATTTAGAATGGCATTTTAATAAATTAATTAAATCATTGATAAGGCTAAAGCAAATGGAGTATAGAAAGATTTTTGCAAGTTAATCAATTGTCATTTGAGATTTATATAATTCATCATTGTATAAAGAGTTATAAAAAGGTGTCCCTTCAACTGAAATTCGTTCCACCGTATGAAACAAACTTACTTGTTACAATATTTCTGAATAGGCTTGCTACTGTGTAAAAAATGAGTTTTGTATAAATAAATATTTTCATGGCCTATAAGTAAAATAGTCTGCAATAATTTGCTACCTTGTAGATTCTGGATACTGCTTGTTACAGCCCTGGGAAGAGTTTACCCTAAGTTTCATCCCCACCACAGGGCGCATCTCCAGGCCACGCGACTACAACGATTCGCTGTTTCAAGAATCAACCACTGACGTCAATGGGACCCAACCCTTGCAATACAGACACTCTAGAGCTCCAAACGGTTTCTGCAATGTTCAGTCAAAAATATATAAAGAATAGTAAATTATTCATAACACTGTCAAAACTTTCGTTATACTGTCGATAGATGTCACTGAAAAACTCTAAGCCAATGCTTGGATCTCTTAAGCACTTTTGCTTGGTACCAATTGCCATTGAGATTAACCAGTTGGCAAAGTAGCTGGCAAAAAAGGGGAAGCACCGATCGGTAAATTATTTTCAATCCTTTGCACCTGATGGGTAATGAGAAATATGGTATTGGATACTTACATACTTTATGATGGGTGATATTAGCGATGTGAAGGATGATCTATTTTCATTAGATGAACTTTATTTTTTTCCTCGATCATACGTTTTACAGCTAAAAAGTTTTTCTAGAGATGATACAACCAGGAAGCTCCTTTTTGTCTTCGAAACACGTGCACTGTTGTGAAATACAATAAGTCTTAGGCTACAAACGATTTCGGTGTTTAGAACAATTCGTATTTAACGTGACGACTCTCAGGATTATGAACACAATATGAACAGACATGGGCTGATTAGTTTACGGCACAATATATTTATTTTTAAAACACCGCGAATGGGAATCAATGACGGCAAATCGTACAGTTCAAACTATTTGTCTCGCCTTTTTATTAACTATATATTATTTTATATCGCAGAGAATTATCCAATGGCCATCGTTATATCATGAAGGCTTTGAAAGGCAGGTATGATAAAAGAGAATTGATTACGGGTAAAAAAGATGTTGGATTAAGCCGGAAATTAAGTCTTCCTAATTCTTCCTTTTTACCAGAAACAACAAACTTCCGGCTTTTATGGTTTTTGACTTGACGCAAAAGCATTGGCGCGCGTTATAACAGTTTTCTGAATTTATGTAAACGACGCAATTTGATGCCAGAAAATATATTACGCACAAGAGTAATATTCTCTGCCAAAATTTGGTCCACATGGAATATACATATATATATATATATAAGCTTTCGAAGCGACTTAAAGTCTTAAAACTTTTTTTTACACCAGTATACCTGTATTAGCGCATCTAGGGACGATTGGCACTACGCCACTGTCGTCCTGAGCGGGTAATCAAGGGTAGGAGGTTTCGAGTGTTTTAGGTTAGGCTGGGCTGGAAGCAGTTACGTGGGTGCAGAAATGCGTGGGCATGCCGCAAAGTGCGTGGGCTGGATAAAGGTCAAGACACAGGGCACCAGAGTTACGTTCAGGATATAATCCAGGAAAGGAAAGACGAATTACGTTTATTCCGGATGAAGCTACGAGAAATGTCCTGCACTAATACGTATTATTGTTTAGTAGACTTAGCAGTTGCATCTTGTCAACTTCATACCTACTTGATACTAATCTACTATGACTCTTAACCTCTTGTGTCTCTCGATCTTTGTATAGAAATAGACGCATAAAAAAGACGTCTCGTTTTACTTCTTTCATATCCTTCGATGTCGAATTCGATTCTCGTCTTATTCGCAAATACTTTCAAACTGATGATTAGATATTTTACGAATCTCTTCAAGGCAGACTCGACTCTACTTTTATCCAATCGGGTTTTACATTATCAAAGCGATGTTTGAACAAGGAGTGGCAGATGATTATTATAGGAAAGAAAAACATAAAGATCAAAAGAGATTCTCCTCTCGCGGAGATTTAGAATTATCAGTTTATCGGCCTACTTCAATGCAGGGAATGAAGCTTCTGTCGCTGAATCGTATGTATTCAGAATGCTGTGTTCTTATCTACATATATATACGCATTCTATATCAATGGCGGGGAATGATAGGGGTAGAAATTTTACAGAGTGGGGTTGGTTGATCGATCAAGAGCCCTTCTCCGTAGTCGGTGCTTCCACCCCTGCGTAGCTCCTTTCTGGCTGACGTTACAGAGCCCTGCCAGCCACTTCTCCCAGGACCGTCGAATCCGAAAGGTGTCCCTTGCTCTGTGATCAATCTCCAGGTTAAGAAGAGAGAAACCCAACAGCATCTTAGGAACTTGGGCTTAGACCTTTTTCCTGCGGGAAGGTAATAGAGCTTCTGTTGCCTTTTTTTTTAATTCCATTTTTTTTAGCAGCACTACTCCTGGTTCTATATATATCGTTACTACTGCACCGGTTACATTCATAAATTTGCCCTCGTGACTCTCATTCATTGGATGGAAGTATTAATATTTCAAGCTTATATCTTTCAAGAGAGATTATTCCTAATTATTGACATTGATTTATTAATTAACTATTTTGACAAACCGAACGTTTTAATTATTTACGTATATCAGAGATATATGCATTTTGTGACAGAATATTTACAAAATATCTGACGTTAAATTTTCTCACTTTTTGAATCTCAGTATAAAGATTGACAAAAATAAATTATTAATTTACTGCTTAAGTTTCTTCGGCGTGTAATTAATTTCATAGTTCAGTTCACGCTGATCCAATCTGTCGGGTATTGAATGAATTCATTAAAGGTCCGCAAATTATGCCAAAGGATGTGCGTTAAATTTGATTAAACATTATTTTCTGAATAATCATTACTTTTTTTTTAGAGCTCACACTGTAGCAAGGAACGTTATTAAAATTGAAATTTACATAAACGAAGCGTTCCAATTTATGAGACTTTTAATGTTCATGAGACGCGGTCTTAATTTTGCTTTTACTTATTTCTATCAAATACGTTCTTATTTTTCATCATTGTTCTTGCAGATGTTATCCGACTGGCTGTGCTTAGTGACATTGGTAACGCTAGCCGTAATGAGCGAAGCGTTATCCACGACTCTGATGGAAGATTTGAAAAAAGCTGATCAACTTATGAGGCCAAAAAGTAATGAAATTCCCAAACCCACAAAATTTTCTTTCTACTTTGATCTCATTCCACTTAATCTGACTTAGTTCGCCATATAAAACTACCCCTGTATGAAGGGTAGAATAAAATTTCTTATACGTCCCAAAAAAAAAGGGCAACCATGAACGAATTAAAATCCATACCATCCTCGAACAAAGAAAATTGATACTCTATACCTCATGTAATAATTTTAGCAAAACGTGCTCAGGAAATATTGATGTTCGGCAATCAACAAAATCGACAGGCCGAAAACACAGCCAACAATCACTTGTACCCATCAAACACTGAGAAACGTAAGTTGCACACAACTTCAATGAAAAATAAAAATTGATACAGACCCGATATTGATTTTGAAGAGACGATTGAGATACTTTTGTCATTGTCCAGGGACTCTAGGTACTTCCGGATTAGAAGACATCAAGGCAGCCTTTGCACAGAGCGACAACTTTCAACGACCAAAGCCGATAAGCAGTACTGCTTTTGATCGTAAAGTTTTATCGCCTTACGACAAGAATTACGAGTAAGCACCTAATCGACAATGAAATTCGAACAATGACATCAGACACAATATAAATTTTCAATACGACACATGTTTTTCACAGATACAGTAAAATCCTTGCTAATCAGATCACCGATGGACCCAAGAACTGGGATGTTCCAAGCTATCAACGTTACTATGATCTTGGCATGGATGGCCGACGTAAGAGATCAGATAATTCCATGACATCGATGTACACGACAACTCCGTCCCCGGTGCCATCTTCTTCGCCAGCTTCTTCCTCGACGTCTTCACCAATAAGTTACATTCCTCAGCCTGTAGTTCAAGCTAAGCGCAGGTTAGTCTCGCAATCTCACAGATGACGTCTGGTACCCATACATATTATCTGTACAGATAGGCAATTGCATACGATGTCACGTTGTCATACCAAATCTAAAGAAAGATAAACAGAAAAAAAAACAAAAATTTCCTTACTAATTTGAGCTCGTTGACAAACCAAAAGCGTCAATGAAAATTACATGGATGCTTAAGGTCCTCCGTTCTAATTAATCATCTGGTCCATTGCAACGCAAGGGACTGAAAGAAACGAATGCCTTCTAATCACGAGATCCTCATTAGTCTTTCTCCAAGTAATCAGGGTGAAAATCGTGACCTGTAATCAGCGAGCATTCCGTCGAATTTCCGCCACCTGTAGAACGCTCGTGTTTTGCCAAGTCTGCTCTGGTTAGGCCTCTCCCATTCCCAGACAGTTGCCAAGCAACACGATCGATCAGCCTCAAGGGAGTCTCATCATTGCCGAGCCATTTTAGGGTCACCGACACTAGTAATCATTGCGCATTAATTACTGCATAATCCCTGTTAATTGCGCATTAATCTCTTACGCATTGATAGTCATAGCCAATTCAATACAAATAATTTTATATTTTCTTTTGTGACTTCTAACTATTGAGTAAAGAAAAATTGCCTTTTTTTTATTTATTTAAAGAGCGTTCAGTACAAGAGTCATTTCATTCTATTTATATCAACTTCATCGACTGACCAATAAGTGACATTGAAGTGGTTAAGGATGTTCTCTTATGTTTGATCAGACACGAATTAGTTTCCTGGAGTGGATACTTCACGATATAATGTTTTGGAACGACAGTGAATTTTCATTGATTAAATTTCTTTTTTTTATATTGATTAATCATCGTTTAGACAGGGTCTACAAGATTAGGGGAACGGGAGACTCTATTTACTGCTTTATACTTATGGCTGGAATTAACTCAATGACTCAACTGTATCTCAAGATATAATAGAATGGATTCGATATATCCTAGGGAAAAGCTGAATGGAGCCAACTAGGACGTTCTGAATTGGGTCATGCTATGACGTCAGAGACCCCGGCTGTTATCGAACGAATTCGCTACCTAACCCACCCCAAACTTAAACATCTCTAGTTATGTCTCGGCAATAAGTTGTTAACGTTACGTCACGTGCAGACTTATGCGATGATTAATTGAAAAAAAAAGTAATTCATGATATATAACGATATCTGGAATTAAATTTATTTAATTAAAATTTATATCAAGAGTTCATCGAACCTTAGTTCAATACCAAAGCGCATGTCTGTTCTTAAATTGAATCAACATTTAATTTCTAAAGATCAACTATGTGCCTACAAATAGTATCATTGAATTTGAACAGAATACTGATCACTTGAAATGGAATACATATTGTTGGATTTTCATTAAAAATATTCATTTTTAAATTGAAGCATTTAGTTACAAGATTTTCATTTATTACTTTACAGTCTGCCCATGTACCAGGATGCCAGATACAAACGCGACCTGGTTTTGGATCCTCAGGAAGTCTTGACTATTCTTTCATTTTGGGAAAACGAGCGACGTAAACGGTAAGATTAATTTAATAATAAAAAATAATACTGTAGACTCATTAAAACTTGCTCAGTAATACATTAGCAATATAGGTATCTATGTAACAAGTTAATATATATATATTTAAAACAGATCATTAGAAGTTAACTGAGTAGTCATTATTACTGATAATCTATTAAAATATTGACATGCAATGCTTTCCTTCTACAGTAATTGGCCAGGGTACGAAGCTGATGATGAATACACCAACGACGATGACAGCAACATGATCGATGTGGATGATGAAGACCCCAGAACTGGTATTTTGAAACGATCAATATAGTTGAATTTTCCTTGTAAACATATACAGAAAGTCTAACCTGTATAAACGCTATTCGAAGCTGGCTCTTGGCTGGAAGAACCTGTATATCCTCCTCATCACTTCACGGTCGGCACTGATTCCATGGCGCCACTGGATATTGGAATTCCACGGACTCATCCTGGCCATTATTACGATCAATATGGAAATCAATTTGGACAACAATACGCGCAGTATGGATCGATTTATCCTCAACGTAATTATTATCCTCCTGAGAAGAGATACATGATGACACAAAAGCGTTCCCAGGTTGGTATAATCCTTTGTTAATGTGAAACAAAACATAGATAAACAAATCATTGTATTTTATCTGTTTTATCTCTTACAGGGCTACGAGAACTATGGCGGCCGCAATTACGTAAACCTTGCCCAACTTCTTGGTTCCCAACCGCGAAGCTATCCTAGTTATGAACATCGTCTCGTTTACTAAATTGATCTCCTGCTTGTGGGCCGCGATTTGAAAATTGGGACTTGGGTCGAGTCCATCCTTTGGAATTAATTGGGGAATGTCATGTATTGCGTTAATTGAATTTCAAGCTGAAAATTAATTAGTCAATTATTTCGTGATGCCATTTGACATTTTCTACAGTGAACTTTAATGCGCGTTTGTTATACTGCACGGCGATACTATTTCGTTAATAGTTTATAATTATTCAGATTTTAATAATATCCTTTTTTTATTCATTCTTTTAATTTACTATTTTACACTGAAGGAAGAGGCTCGACTATCTGCCGACGAAGGAAATGAAATTTAATGGCAGTGTAAAAGTCAAAATAACAAATCTCACTAAGTCATTGTCCCAGCACATCTAATTCAACGTATATCTTGATCATCTTAAATAAGATACAATGATAATTATCATATGATTAATAGCGTACTTGACCCATTGGCATATCAACGTCACATTATTGATTTAATTAAACTTTTGTTATCCAATTGTAAAACTGAATGCAACCATCTTTGTAATACAAAAGATAACAGAACTTTGATTCCTCAGTTTATAAAAGATGCACTAATAAGAAATGCCTGGGCAGATTATCATTGATTAAACTCATTATATTTTTGTAGGTGATTACACGATAGTTAATTCCAAATTGGGTAATTTTATATTAAAAGGAAGTTAATCAGCTCTAACGAACCAAATTGAACTGAGCCAGTCCGTTTGATTTTCATGGGAAAACCAATTTCAGCTGGTACGGTTGAGCTGATTAACACTCTAAATTATTTTTACATAGATGATAACGATGAGTCCAGTGGGTTAATGATGTTAATTCTAAACAGTAAAATCGGTTGACGATACGAGTAATATCGTTTAATAATAAATATATATGAAAATGAGAGACTTCTATCTATAAGAATGTCAAGGAATGAACAGACTGGAATTTCATGAAAAACATTTGAATCGACCACGCATTAAGTGACACTTCCTAAAAATCCAAATTCGTTCGATACTTTAGAAATATAACGAAGATATTACTCGTGTCCCAATGTATTACTCTTGGCACTTCTAAAGAAAAAGAAAAAAGAAAAAAAAAGAAACGACTAATCAATTTTGTGTATAAAAGACGTCCGTCTGCCTGTACTTTAACGTATTATAGCGGACTGAATCAATTATAAATATCAAATATTGTATCGTGTATTCATCGAGGAGTACGAGGTGGCTAATATAATGTATCGGGCGAAACGTCACGAATTTAAATTATTCAGAAAAAATTGTTTTCGACGCCTGTGCACTTTCTTTTATACTAAAAGGAAAAACAAAACTAACAGAAAAATGTACGATTAACGATTGGCCAGTATTTTTTAAATGTACACGTCTACGATTATTAGACCTATGGCACTGTTCTCATGGGCAAGTGCAATAGATAGAGAGCATTCGTTAAACGTTCACAAGATAAGCCTAATAGAAGAGAATTATTCTCTTAAGCGACAGAATGAAAGATGAATATCCGAAAATTGTTCAATTAACAACAAACGTGAGGATATTAATATCTATACTGTTAGTGGACAATTGTCAATTCTTAGTTAAAATGAAAAGAGATGATATATATATGTGTATATATATATATATTATTTATCTTTGATCAATGCTTAGCGAATACTCTCTATTGTATTTGATTATGATATATTATAGATATAAATAAATGAAATAGGATGTTTTGCATTTGTATGTTTGTTTCAAGCCAAATAATTCTTAAAGACCATATTATTGTCTATGTGTCACGGACTACAGATGGAAACAAGAAGAATGAATTTCAGTCTCTGATATATTATATTTTCGTCATCGCATCCTTCGAGTGATACCCTTTAATGCATAATATATATACATATATGTGTGTGCGGCATAACATGTCAAATTGACCATCCACATGACCCTTTTCTAATTCTTAATCTTGTATCTCCTTAAGAA
Organism: Calameuta pygmaea; assembly: GCA_031762395.1. Lineage (NCBI taxonomy): Eukaryota > Metazoa > Arthropoda > Insecta > Hymenoptera > Cephidae > Calameuta > Calameuta pygmaea. The sequence continues at coordinate 73,440 of JASANN010000159.1, read as the reverse complement.
TAAGAATTTTATTCCATTAATTGGCCTTATTCGCTATGATTTATATGCTTTATTTTTAAATTTAGTTAGTTACCGTTTGCTTTTAGTTTGAAGAGAGAAGAGGCAAGTACAAAAGACATTTTGAATTTTGATAGGTGCAACTAGCCATACTACGCAGAAGGAATGCTGAAAGGATTATTATTTTTTTCAACCGATTGACAAATAATAGGATAATTAAATAATTTTAATATATGTCAGATATGTTTGACGTGAGATACATCACACATAAATACAAAGTCGTTGACTAATTAATGCACTGAAATATCTTAAACCTTTATATTAAGAATATATTTATCGGCGAGTCGTTAAACTAATGGTGCTTCGTTTTTTATTATACAAAGTGTACTGTATAAAGGTTGGTCATTGAGATTTTCATTAAATAGGATTTTCCATTAAGGATGAAAGCACCTGTAGCCATTGAATTGTTTGATAATAATTTTTGTCACGGTGCCGCCAATTGAGATCAGGACTTCTAATAAATTAGAAGTACCATGGATTAGGTAACACCTTATGTATATTATAGATAAAATCCAAAGTAAAAGAGCGTATGCGAATACGCATAAATATATGTAGAGACAGAGAAATATATCGCTTGTGATTCGTGGATAACGTTTTAATCGAAACTCTCGTTTAATCGATGTAAGATTGTAATGAGCAGGGCGAATAATAAATAATTATATTCTGTGCATGCACTCTACAACACTATACCACCATTCCGCATCTGTGCAATCAAATGAAAAAAAAACTCATTGTACAAACACACGCTGTTCATTTTTTTTATAATCATGGATATGTGTGCATTAGATATGTTTTTGGTATAGGATGCACTAAAGGAAAATGGATGAAAATAGAGGTACTTATGGAAAAAGTGAAGAGACGATATGGGAGATGAAAAAGTGATGAATTTTTTTGAGAGGGAGTAAGAACCACATTTGATGGCGATACTAGAAATTTTGTTTTAAATATTTTCATTGCAGTTTGAATTGTATCGACCTCTTTTCTGGACCAGAATTATATTTGTATTTTTGATTTATTAAATCTTTTTTAAATTTCAAGACTAAACCCTTAATCTCAGCCGTTTCTGAGCTATAAAATCCCAAAGGTTGCGATTTTCAAACTGCATACACTAATACTAACGGGAAAAGTTCACAGGTTATCAAAAAAGTGGCGCCATATATTCTGTTCGGGAAGTGCTGCCCCCTTGAGCGGCGAATGCTCGAACTAAAATGCGATTTTGACATCTTCCACAACACAACATAACCCAGAACTAAAAGTGTCATTTTATTTGAAGTTTATGTATGTACAGACTACGTCTTTACGTGATGCATAGGATAGAGTGAAAAATTATATACAATTTCGTAGAGTTTTGTATAATTCAATCATTATGAAACAACAAGGATTAGATTCTAAGGTCGATCCAACTGGCGAAGGCGTGCAGTCTCTCTTTGAATATTTACATGCAGAAATGGTTACATACGTTCTAAGTAAAGGAGATAACGATAAAGTAAGTATTTCATATGATTGTATGTAATTTGCAGTTTTATGATTTCTATAGTGATCCAATTATACTCTTCTGTATGATGGAATATAATTGTCTCAAGCTAAGCATCTTAAGATATTTTGGAGTTGATACGTCTTTTGATATAAAATACATTAATTAATAATTGAAATGTTTTTACTCTAAGGAAGAAGAACTTTCTCGCTTGGAATGGATGGGATATAGCGTTGGATATCGCATTATAGAACGTTTATCGAGGGAATGGTCGAGGTTTAAAGATGAGCTGGATATAATCAAATTTATTTGCACCGATTTCTGGTCAACACTTTACCACAAGCAAATTGATAACTTGAGGACAAATCATCATGGTATATATATGCTTCAAGATAATGAATTCCGTTTATTAGCCAATATTGGTTCAAAAGGAAGTAAACAATATCTCCGTGAAAGCCCACGATTACTTGCATTTTCGTGTGGTCTTCTTAGAGGTAGTCTTGCTAATCTTGGAGCAGTCAGTACTGTTACTGCAGAAATATCTGCACTACCAAGTTGTATATTTCATATTAAAGTGCAAAGAATGTAGCTGTTCTTATGGAAAAAGTGTATTAACTTAAGCATTGTAATATTAAAATTCATTGATTGAATGGAATATCTGTCATTATGTAGTGTAATTAAAAAAAAGATTAACAGATTTGATTATATCCGACAACAGCGCAAACTTCATTTATTTCCAAATTCCTACAATTAGACTTTGCTATTCTCACTCTTCCAAAGATAAAAAAATGTAAATGTATATTTTAAACAAATTGTAACTACAATATGGATATTATTAATGCCAATAGCTTATAGAAAGTCATTGTATTTATTCCAGTTATTACACAGTATTTGATAAATTCCATAATTCCACCAATATAAAACGTATAATAGAATACAGTCAATAAAAATTGTCTACAATATAATTCAAATATTTAATTACTTTATAATATGTATAGAAATGACTTTGCTACATACAGATCTTCCAATAGTTGAGTGAATACTGCAAACATGATTAAAAAAGAATTATGTTTGCAGTAAGCGCAATATGCTTTTGAACACACCCCAAACTAACTTGTGTTTTATTGTAAATATTCAAATCTTGCAATCAAATTCTATAATGTAGGCACCTAATTATTTGTAAATAATAAATAATTTTGTAATATCAATGGAGTATCTAATAAACGATTACAGTAAATATCAGTAATGTTTGATATTTTAGTTAATGTATCAAACAGTCTTGCACAATTTCAAAAATAAAATTTCAAATAATTTGTTCATTAAGCCTTACATAGTCATACATTCAAAGAATCACCACGTTATAAGTTTGCATTACCATTAGCATGTGGCATATTTTGATTATGACTTATAAATTCGAGTAGGTCGATTTGCGAGATGATTCCCGCTAATCCGCCATCATGCTTTTCATCCAACACAACCGCATACGAATCTTTTTCAAGAATTCGTGAAAGTTGTCCCAGTGACGTTGCAAGAGCAACTTTTCTAAATTTCTTCACCAACAGTTTCTCCGCTAGATCCGTCTGACTTGCCGCTCCCGAAATTAAGCCGGTTGTCAAAGCATTCAGAGTAATGACGCCCTTGACATTACCGTCGTCGTCGGTTACAGGAATTTGGTGGAAATGGCCCTTTCTTAAAATCTGTATAGCCTCCTGGCAAGTTGTACCTTTCGGAAGAGTAATTGGCTTTTTCAGCTGCAGATTCGACACGGGAATGTTCCACCACCATTTGTTAGCTTCCACTGGCGGAGGTGGTTTCTGTAAATGAAATCAGAATTATACAGGCTTACTGTGTAACGTTGAAATTTGACAAAATGTTTAAGAGATTTGTGTAGGACTGTATTTGATTAAAACAGTTACAAATCAGCAGACGTATCCATCCAGTACACATGTGTTGATATCTAAGCCAATCATAGATAATATTGGACAGCAACCAATAACTCACCAAGAATCCTCTGGCTTCCATCCAATGATCAGACACGAATTTTGTCATATAATTTCGAATTCCATCTGGCAAAATGACCACAACACGTTTATCAGCGGGCAAATCCTCAGCGATTTTAAGTGCCGCAGCTAAAGCTGCTCCACTACTTCCGCCGCATAAGAGACCTTCTTCGCGGATCAGCGTTCGAGCAGCGGTTAACGACGCATAGTCGTTTGTTTTTACCCACAAGTCGATTACATCACGGTCCAAGACAGTAGGAACAAAGTCATACCTGGAGGAATTATTTATAAAATTTACAGTAAATGCTCAAACTTAATGTTATGATAAATTTGAATTGGTTCAAGAAATACTATTTAAATCATTTATCTAAACAAGATAAGACAAATCAATGTAAGTTCTCAAACGAATTCTAAATAAGTTACATTGATTTTCACAGATTGTTGAAAAAAAAAAATATATAATCATCAACAGTCAGACTTTGAACTAAGCAAAACTGTAATTGCATATATATTAACACTCACTCTAGAGAACTCCTTTACCAAAACTGAAGTACAGAAGTCTGATTGCAAACTATATTTGTTAATGGCTATAAACATGCCACCGTTATAAAATATACCTTGATATTTATTTAAATTTATTTAAAGCAATAATAACTATCATAAATACCCTATGCCTTCCACTTCATAGAAAGTCACTTGACTTTTATTCAATTCTGCTGGTTCAGCCAACGTACTGCCCTCTGGATCCACTGCCACAATCTTTACCTCAGGAGCTAATTCTCTAAATTTACGACCAATTCCACTAATAGTGCCACCGGTACCAGCACCGCCTATTAAATAATCAATTTTTCCATTGCACTGCTCCAAAATTTCAACAGCTGTTTGATCGTAATGGGCCAATGGATTTCCAGGATTAGTGTACTATAAAAATATGTTTACAAGCAATTACCTTCAAGAAAATGAAAATTTTGTAAATTCAAGTAGTGCACAGTAAACGTCATATTACGATCAGTACCTGATCCAAAATAATACTGTTGGGGATCTCACGTTGTAATTTTTGAGATACAGCGATATGACCATCTGGACTATCCCATGCAGCTTCTGTTGGAGTACGAACAATTTCGGCTCCCAGGGCGTGAAGTGTATATACCTTTTCGTTAGACATTTTCTCTGGCATAACAATAATACATTTGTAGCCTTTAACAGCTGCAGCCATCGCAAGTCCGATGCCAGTGTTACCACTTGTTGGTTCAATAATCGTATATCCTGGTTTAAGGATACCAGCATCCTCAGCATCCTGAATCATTCTGTATGCAATGCGATCCTTTACGGAACCACCCGGATTCATAAATTCGCATTTTGCCACTGAAACATTTATTTAACTGTGTTATTATACGGTTTTTCAATCAAAATTTGCCAAATTTCCATTCAATTTTTACTTCAATACTCACACAATTGACATTTAATTCCGTGGGACTTTGGAATGTTGTTCATCCGTACCATTGGCGTTTGTCCAATGGCACATAAAATGTCAGGTAAGATTTCCTTCCGATTATTAAATCTGCAATCAGGGATATTTTTAATTATTTTATCAAATTTCGAAATTACACATTAGCAGATAACACTGTAGCGCAACAATAATCACCTGATAGTAATAACGTGTAGAAAATACTTCGATATGCATAATTAATGCGATGATTTAATTTTTTGTATATATCAGACACTAAACCGACTTGATATGTTAATTTACACCGAAGACCTCTGCTCAAATTTTATTTCGTTTTATTCTTATATTCATACGAGACCATATTTTTAAATACGATTGCATAAAAAGCACAGGAGCCTCGTACACAATCGCCATTGTAAACAAAAAAGTACAGATGTAATAAAGACGTGGAAATTTTAATAGGCCAAGTTTTTGACGCAATGATGAACCCTTCAAAGTCAAATTTAAAAAAAAAAGTCAATTTCATATATTTAAGAGTCACCATACAACAGAGCGTTTCCATAAAATAAATCTGCTGTAATAATTTCATGTGATCCAAATTTATCAATCGATTTTTTCATATTATTGCTCTTTCGTCTTGAACAGTATATTACGAGCTGGTTCAGTTTGCCTGTCATATGTCTTCATGTAATTATAAAAGTTCCGGCATTAAAGATAACGTAAGAGATCTACATATGACCGTGGCATAAAATGCAAACGCTTGATATAAAACCATAATACTTTTCTATTTTTAATTTATTTGTGAGAAAGTCTTTCGGCTGCTCCTCGGTTATTCTACATATTTATACTTGTGCAACGTGACGATAACGTCAAAAACATGAAAGATTTCAAAACTCTTGTTTTCAACAAATTACTCTCATCATTGGTCGAACGTTTTCATACGATATGACCGCTGATTTAGCTCCGCTAAGTTTTGGATCTATGTTTTTTAATTTGAAGATAAATATCTAAAAATACTATGAAGCTCGTACGGGGTCCCGCAGAAAATTTCTATAAATATAACTCGAAAGATAAGCCAGGAAAAGCACGCTCGTTGATAGATAATATTTATGAAGAAGCTTAAATTATACTTTTTAAAGATTTGTGAGACTTCGAATAGGACGCCTCCCAGATGGTGATGTGACAGATGAGTCGTTTAATTTTTAAAAGATAACGATAAGCAAATAGAAAAGTATTTTAAAGCCTGTGGCGTTTCTAGAGAGCAATTTTCTCGAGAGAAAAACAATTAGATTATAAGATCCACTAATTTATTTATCTACAATACTAATTTAATTACGTACAAAACGAGAGCGTCATATAATGCACTCTGTTATCGTGCAAGCAATATGCTGACATATTGCGTTTCCGGTTATTAGGGAAGCTGTCGAGTGTGAAAAGTATCGTGTTTTCTTACGAACGTTTAATTACGTTTCTCAGTCCCATCGTCGAAGTATATTGCATACTGTATAAATACCCGATCAACTCGTAAAGAACAAGTTTTTCCGGTATTATCTATTTTACTAAATGATCAGCTGTGCCGACATGGAATTCCGCGTCCTTTATCTGTACTCACATTCAGGGACAACCTAACCTAACCTAACTTAGTTGCCGTAAAGGATGTAAATTGCTGGAATCACTGGTACAGTAATTTCTCGTAAATTGCCGTTATAACAAGCATACATTGAAAAATGCGTATTATAATTCTGATTATTCATAATAAATATTGATCCAGTTGCAAAACAGGGTACTGTGAGTAAATAACATTAACGGCAGGACTTCTGACATCCATCAAGCTTCTCCAAACAGAAGCGACTGAGATTTCCTACTGCCTTGATTTAATAAACACAGTACAAAATTATGCTTACTTCACAGACAGAATTCCGAGATACTAATTCAAATGCGCGTTCTAAATTTAGATATACATAATACATTAAACTTAAATTTCGAGCATAGTGCACAAGCATAATATTATGCTACGTGACGTCACTAGGAAATATTAGTCTGGAAATCATTGTTTAAATAATGCAACACAACAGACGCACAGTAAACGGATGATGCTAAAGGATCGTTAAAGATGAACAACTAAAAGCACTAATAATAATTTCTTATTACAATAATTCACTACTCACTGCGATCGATTAGTATGTGGGGTGTTTATGGCGTTCGGCTTCCACGTGCAGCGCGATGGTCGGTCAGGTCGAGCCAATTCCATTTTGCTCCAAAATCAAAAGGATCAGTGAAGATGGTCAAGAAAAGAAGATGGCACTGAAGAATCCGGTCTTCAAATACTGACTGAGCACTGCTGAACGAACACTTGACTCCCTTACGATTTTCCTTTTGTGACACGCAGCGAACGAGGCATTCGTATGATTGTGTACTGTATAGTTTAGTACATGCTATAGGATGTGCGCACATCTCCCACCCTGTATTGCAGCGCATCTCTTCTACCTGCGCCATTGCAGAACATTCCTCTACGTGATTTTTCACGATGACCTGTGGCAGCAGATGCTATAGCATCTACAGTTTCGTTCTATGAGTTTTAGAAGCAATATTTTTATCTTTTAACACTCGAGGTATAATTATACTTAATAAGTATGGAACTTTGAAATGGACTAATGAACGCGGATTACGAAGGGAGCGGCCTAGGATTGCGAGGCTTAGAAAACGAGCAAGTTTCATTAGCTACGGATAACTAAACTAGCCATTTAATTTTTTATGCATTAGTTAATTCTAATGCGTACAAATATGATACATATGTATGTATAGAGTGCCTAATGACGGAAAAAGCGAGGGAACACGTGTATTTTCTAACCTGTTGAATTGCTGTTTTGAAAATAACAGAAAAAAAATGGCTTCCTAAAATTAAACGCTTCCGAAGTCATTATTGCTTTATATTCTTATTTTGGTGTTTTCAATTTTTTATTATACATTACGTGTCTCGCAAAGTCCATGTTGCATTTCCCCCCCGTAAAAAACTGTCGATAATTATTTTCTAAGATAAGTAAAATATGATTGTTTAAGGAACGCATCACACCTAGACGGGGTCTCGCAATTGCAAAAACTGATTAAAATTAAACAATTGACGCTGTAAAATGCGAAATATATTTTTACAAATTGTCAAATTTGTTTACGATTGTTTACGTTTAAGATAAGAAAACGAGTTGATATTATTGCGTTCAAACAAAAAACAGAACATATGATACTAATCATACTCGTGATGGATTTTAGATTTAAACAATTGCTATGACTTTATTTAAAAATGCTCATTTCGTTCGTTATATAAATTCAACTAATCAAATCAATGAATAATTTTTTCTTTTAATATTATTCTACTGATAAGAATTATGAAATGGAACAAATAATGCAATTGGGGTTAATTCTTGGGATAGTTGCTAACGGTGTTGCGCATTTTGTTGGAGAATTTCACAAAGAAGATACGGGTCAATTGTTATGATAAATGCGATAACCTAATTCTCCATTTCGCAAGCCTTAGAACATTTCATCGTGTTTGTCATTAGAATTTTTGCGTTGCGACAGTGATAAGTATCTACACGTAAGCAGCTTCGTTTCGTTATAATTAAAAATTCGATGCTCTGTATACAATTTATTTAAAAAAAAAAACTATTTATTTGATAAACAGCCATTTGCTTATTTCTTGTATGACTAACCTTATAAAAGATACTGTACATTTTTTGCATCTCATGAATTTTCAAATATAAAACCATAGATTTCTCAAGAAAAATTTTACATTATGGTCGAACACAGCGCTTCAACCGTAGAAACTGTCTTATCACATATTATTTTATCGAATCAATGATATTCGAGGTGGTATGCAAACTTTTTTGAAAATTTCAAAGACTGCTTGTATAGACTTAAATATTTGAACTGCCGAAATTTTAGCTATACTTTCGTCAATGACTTATGAGCGGCTTATTGATAAACTTAAATAAATATAATTAATCGTCAGTGTAGCTCGAAAAATTATTTCACAAACATTCATGTTTAATAGCAAAGATACGAAATTCTGTAAAATACAAATTGATCGTCGCAGCACGTTAATGTATCAACAGATTAATTATGAGAAAGAACTGAATGAACAATATGTTGTTGCTTACGTATTCATCATTCAAAGTACAATTTATATGACGCATGCACTATTTGGAAACGTAAAATGTGGATATCTGCAAACGTTAGTATTTCGCTTGTAAATGATAGTCGGATTGGGTCGGCGGATCAGTCTGGATATTGAATACAATTGGTGCTTTTGAGATCCTCTTTTACTTTTATGCCGATATCCTACATGCATCATATAAACAGATTCATTATATGAGAGAAAACTGAATGAACCACAATATTGTTGCTAACGCATTTGTCATTCCAAGTACAATTTATATGACACATGCGCTATTTGGAAACGTAAAATGCGGGTATCTGCAAACGTTACTATTTCGTTTGCAAATAATAGCCGGGATTGAGTCGGTGGATCAGTCTGGATGTTGAATACAATTCACGCTTTTTTTACGGTTATGCCGATATCTTACAAGCATCATATATGATTATGCTTAAAGATTAAATATAATATGAAACAGATAGCAGCTACCTTTTCAAGATCATGGAGCGTGACTAGAAGTCATCTTTTATATTTTAATTTTGATTTCACTTTAAGCAAAATGTTGTCAGCCGATAATGGAAGGAAGCTATGAATATATGGCAAATTATTCTGAAAAATATAATCTAATCATATGAAGAACGGAACTTTAAAAAAATATTAATGCACCATTATGGTATTAGCTTACCTGTACTTTGTACATTTGAAAAGGTACAAACTTAATGATATTTTAAACTCTCGTGAGATTTTGTACTTTTTGTAAAGTGTAGAATTGTGTGGGTAAAGCGAAAACAGTAATTGTTAAAGTTAAACACTTATTTTCAATGTAGCATCTTCACCAGTGATGCGTTTAACAATATTATCTCTTTATCATATTATATGAAATGGTAAATGCTAGTGAACGTTGTATGTATGTACATCGTGTGCGAAGTAGTCTTATTTGATGAATGAGTTTCATAAGATGTATTAGAAGTCGAGTACAAGTGACAGTAGTACGTTGCCAATTATTTATCAGTGAATCGTGTGTCATGGATAAGCGTGAGAAAGCGGTAGATAAGCGTGATGAAGCTGTGGATAAGCCTGAGGAAGCTGTGGAAAAGCAAACTGGTAATTATTTACTGTGCTCCCAATGTACCAACCGTGCACTCGCTTTATATAGGTTATGTTTCTTGATTCTATTAGACTGAATTTTAGGCTGTAGATTTAAAAAATTTTATTTATTCCTTTTGCGCAATATTAATAATTTATGGAAAAATTTTTGGAGCTGCATGTATATAAACTATTGAAAAATATTAATCTTGCCTCAAATTTAATTATTAAAGATTGATATAAATGATAAGCCTATTTTGTATTTATATGAATGATTTTACAGAGAACGATGGAGACAATGTACCTACAGATTCCTCTTCTGGGCAAGAGGAAGATGATTCTGCAGTAGAAAAGGTTCGCAAGTATTTGGCCCAAAAATTACGGCTTTATGATTCCACAGATGAAAGTGAAGAGACATCGCAAAAAGTTCTTACAGAGCTTTCTTTGGATGGCATTGTTGAATATATAAAAAGTAAAAGATGCAAGAATATTATTGTTATGGCTGGTGCTGGGATTTCTACGTGTAAGTAGCTATTTGAAATCAAATTTTCATTCTTCGATTGAACACTGTTTTGTAAATTACCCAACAAGAATATTATTATAATTTTTTAGACAAATATTTTTACATTAATTTACTTCTGATCTATGTTGGAAAATGGAAGTTCAAATCATTAATCTTTTATGATGTTAGCTGCAGGAATTCCAGATTTCCGCTCACCTTCAAGCGGACTATATCACAATTTAGATAAATACAATCTGCCACATCCGCAAGCAATTTTTGAAATTGATTACTTTGAAAAAAATCCAGAGCCATTTTTTACTCTGGCAAAAGAACTAATGCCTGAAGGTTTTAAACCTACGCCTTCTCATTATTTTATTCGACTACTATGGGAGAAAGGATTATTATTGCGTCATTATACACAGAATATAGACACATTGGAAAGAGTAGCAGGGCTTCCCAGTGAATTGCTAGTCGAAGCACATGGTAGTTTCCATTCTGGACATTGTTTGAAGTGTCGAGCACCCTATTCTCTTGAATGGATGAAAGGTACTTCCTAAGATTAAAGTATTAATTCCCATGATGTTCTATATATTTGTGAATATGCGATTCTTTGTATTATATTAACATATATGAAAAGTACTTTCTAGAAATAGCATTACTTTATAATTTTTCATTATGTGGTATTTCAATTTGATACCAGAAAGAATACTTGGAGATTTAATTCCAAAATGTGAAGAATGTAAAAAGGGGATTGTGAAGCCAGATATTGTCTTTTTTGGTGAAATGTTACCTGATCGATTTCATATTCTCATTGATCAGGACTTCAAAAAGGCTGATCTATTAATTATCATGGGCTCAAGTTTAGTGGTACATCCATTTGCGTCTCTAATAGACAGGTAATATCTACATATAGAAGGTTTACTGTTATAAATAAACATTCGTTTCAAGGATATATATAAGAAAATATTATACCTTCGAAGCTGTAAAATGTTATTGTCTGAATTCGTTTATGTATCAGGGTACCTTCTAATTGCCCGCGATTACTTATCAATAAAGAAAAGGTTGGAGTGCAGGACAGAGTAATGCGGCTTCTGGGATTGAAACAAGGTTTAGTGTTTGATCCAAAAGATAGTCACTTGGGGCGTGATGTTGCATGGTTGGGAGATTGTGATACTGGATGTCAACTACTCGCTGACAAACTTGGTTGGGGAGTAAGTTTGAGTTAATAATAAAAATTCATAATCCTTTAACAAAGTTTTAGTTAATCTTATATGTTTTTACTTATTATCGTATTTGAGAATATATATCTTATTATATTTTACAGGAGGAACTGAAAACGCTTGTGAAAAAAGAACACGAACGATTAGATGCTGAAACATCAAATGACACTCCATAATCTAGCCAGTTTATTAATTGCGAAAGTTTCCAGATTAAACCGAGAATTTAAATATTATTAAAAATCTGTTATTTAAAGGTATACATGATTTATTTAAAATAAATTTGTAGCTGCTCAATAGAATAGAATTATCAATTAAACGTAATTATTCTGTACAAGATGTGCAGCTCTGTGAAATAGTTATTGTATCGCGACTAATTAAAATGATAAAAGTATATTCTTTGCAATTACTAATATGTTTTTTACAGTTGAATTAGATGCTAATAGCCATCTTTTGTTATGTATTTTCGGTTAATTCGCACCCATGACTCTATGATATATTTCCTTTGATTATAGTTATATCGTACGTCTCAATATTTCATAAATAAATTATTCAAACATTTATATGAAATATTTATTATTTGTAAAGTAATAATATACTGATAGAGATTACATTGAAATGAGAAATCAGTAAAAAAATATATGCTTACGTATCCAATCACGTTCTAGGATATCAGCTTTGATGAATTTACTCTGGAGTGGTGTTCACTCTATTGTAAACGGCTTAACAATAATTTCTTCTGCCTCTCGCTCATGTATATAACCGATCGCCACTGCTGGCGTTGACAAAGCTTCACGCCCACAATATTTTAGCTGAAAATTGAGAAAGAAATATATAAAACAAAATATTAGTACCAAGTCGAATAACGTTAGTAAACAACATTATTATATGACATAGAATACTAATAATATTATCGTTTTTTAATATTACTCTCTGTTAGTGACAATGACGAAACAAACATTTGACATCAAAAGAAACAAAAAGAATTTAGAAGACTGTTTTAAAAATTGAGCCAGTAAACGTAGAACGGAAATGAATTACTAATTTTTCATATGAGAAGTAAAGTGACTCATTGCTTTCCACTGCTAACATTAATTCTATGAATAGAAACTTTTAACAGTATAATTAAATTGTTACAATATAAGTATATTGTTGAGATTGAAAATAAAAAAAAACTTACAGATCTTCCACATAAATTTTCGAAACGTGGCTTCACGAAGGACCATGGTCCCATATTTTGTGGTTCCTCCTGGCTCCATATATAAGCTACAACAAAAGAACATAAATACAGGGAAATTTGGCTACTAGAAATTAAAGTCCTTTTTATGTCACTTAACGATTGAGTTTGACATATTTTACCGAGATTTTTTAATTGGCAAATGGTCATTAACAATGAACATGAGTAACTGTGTGCAACTTACTTCGAGCACGTTTATACTTTTGCACTTCCTGGAGCAGCTCCAAAATTGGAAAAGGGCAGAGACTCTCGAGTCTAATAATCGCTACATTTTTAGCACCCAGAACTTCCCTGTGCTTGTTTAGAGCATAATAATGCTTGCCACTAACCAAAATAACTTTAGTCACTTCGTTAACATGAGCCTCATTATCTCCTGCAATGATATAGTTTAAAGATGTACGGGAGTTTCATAATTTGTTATGCTTTATTTATATAAAATTATCATTACAGATACCCTTACCTATAACATTTTTAAAACTTGTTCCTAATCCCATATCGTTCAGCGAAGACGTTGCAGCAGCATGACGTAATAAAGTTTTAGGTGCAACAATAACGAGAGGTTTTCTAAAATTTCGTACCATCTACGAAGAACAAATGAAAAATAAATGAAAAATAAAACACGACTGACAGATGTTTCAAGCGTAGATGGAAATTCCTTGGATTTACCTGTCTTCTCAATAAGTGAAAGTATTGCGCTGGTGTCGTGGGATTTGCCACCTGAATATTAACGTTATCTCCATCAGGCTTGTTTTCCTTACTATCAGTCAACTGTAAAAATCTTTCAATTCTACAAGAAGTATGATCCGGACCAGCACCGTCGTACCCATGCGGTAGAAGCATAGTTAAACCACTGCTAGTCATCCATTTTGTTTCTCCACTAGTAATGAATGTATCAATGATTATTTGTGCACCATTGAAAAAATCACCAAACTGAGCTTCCCATATGGGTAAAGTAGTTGGAGATTCTATGCTCAGCCCATACTCGTAACCCAAAACGGCTTCCTCTGATAAAATACTGTTGGCAAGTTCGATTTTTCCTATCTGACCTTCGACCATGGAGTTCAACGGTATGAAGATACCTTAAACATATATTGATTAATGAACAGAATCTAATCCTTTATACAAAAGTAAAATAAATATTCCAAGTAAAGTACGTTCGTTTCATTAATTATGTACCTGCAGTACTATTTCAATTTTCATGCAATGCTAGTATCAATTAATTGATAAACAATTTTATCAACAAATTTCTCATTATGGTTTCTATTATTTACAGTTTATAATTATCTCGTAAATTGTCTCTTACTTCCTGTCTGTTGATTGACAAGCATAGCGTGCCTGTGAGAAAATGTTCCACGGCCAACATCCTGACCACTAATCCTGACATGGTATCCTTGGTACAGTAAGGATCCAAAAGCTATGGCTTCTGCGGTAGCCCAGTCAAGTTGTTCGTCATTTGCAACTCTCTTCAGCCGCCCTTTAATGTGCGTATTCAATAAACGAGGATGTATGTCCTGAATGCAAGAAAAAAAATATTTTTATAATGTTTCTTTACATTGAAATCAATAAGAAATTCGTCTAAACGTCACTTACTAAATCACTTTTCAACTGAACGCTTTTGTTGGCTATGAATTTTAAAAGATTTACATCAACACCCGTGTCCCAAGTTGTCACTGCTGCTGAAGCTTGCTTCATCCCTGACCATTTTCCCATAAAATAAGTCGGTTGAGGAATATAATTATCAACTTGCATCAATGCTTGCGACAGATAATCTGTATGTTTCTGAACGATTGATTTTCCTTCCTCAGGAGTAACAACGTTCGTTCTTATTAAGTTCTCTAAATATCGATCCGGTATCGAACTGCGAAATAAAAAGAATGCCATAGCGATTTTTCAATGTCTGAAACATGTTTTACCTTTATGCTCTTTATAAACACTTACTGACGGTTTTGGATTATCCTATAGATTGCGGGATTCGTGAACGTTGGATCATCTAATTCATTATGGCCTCTTCGTCTGAAGCAGTTGAAATCGATGAACACGTCTTTTCGAAATTTCCTCTGATATTTAAACGCTATTCTAGTTGCTCTAATGACCATCTAAAAAAATATATACCGCAATGACAATAAATAAATGTTATAAGCAAAAAGTATAATTGATGGTAATTTATATTAAACCTATAATTTATATCAAATTAATATTTACCTCCGGATCATCAGCGTTAACGTGTATAACAGGAGCAGCAATAAACTTTGCTAGATCAGTGCAATATCTAGATGATCGTCCTCTGGAAGCTGGAGTCGTAAAGCCTACTTGATTGTTAACAATAATATGAATCGATCCACCAATCTCGAAGTGGGGGGTAGAACTCATTGCGAGACATTCCTGATTAACACCTTGACCGGTATATGCAGCATCGCCATGGACCTAAAAAATCAGACTTAAATTTTCTCCAAGTAATTTTCAAAAATAATAGCTTCCATCTAATATCAGTTGTATTCTTAAATTACTCTTGATCAATGATAAGACAGATATTGGCAATGAATTAATATTGATATTAAAATTTACTTGAAGATTCAAAACTTTGTCGCTCCACCGTGCATCTTCTGTGTTGCTGTATGCACCATCTTCAAGGGCATGCATGGCCGCCCTTGTTTTGCCCATGGAAACGGGATTCACAGCTTCCAAGTGCGAAGGATTGTAAAGCATAGTGACGTGCAACATTTCATTGTCTATGTTAAGATTTACGGAGGAGGTAAAGTGACTAGTAACGTCTCCCGTAGCCTGCGCGTCATCAGGAAATTCTGAAAAACCACGAAGTTTTCGAAACAACTTTTCCGGCGGAAACTTGAGCATTCCCGTGAGAAAATTCAAGCGTCCACGATGCGGCATACACATTACTATGTTCTTGAGAGTATCTGTGAAAAGATAAAAAAGGAAAATTTCAATAAGTTAGAAACAAAATTTTTCTAATCTCAAAGGTCTTCTAAAGGTTAATTCTTTACCGTGTGCTGATAATTTGAAGATCTCATGGAAAAATGCCATCATGCTTTCAGCGCCCTCGCAGCCATATCTTTTGAAGCTTACGAATTTTATTGCTAAAAAATTATCAAAAACCTGACTCTTCAGCATCTCTTTCAGTATGGCTTTTTGCGTATCAATGTCGATTGATTCGTCGTGGCATCTTTCTAAAGTCTCGGCAAACCATTCTCTTTCTTCTTCTGTCTAATTAGAGAAAGTGTCAGAAACTTTAGAAATAATTTTTTCAAAAATACGCACCTACTGTTTAACCTACTAATTAGCATGATCAATCAAAATATCCAGCAATTCCGTAGAGTTCAATGCTCTCAGTCTTATCTTTTCAGTATCAAATATATAGCTTACATCGAGATAACTAAATTCGACTCCCATAGTCGAACTGTATACTTTATTGAGAATATCCAGAGCATCTTTAACAGTGCCTTCAGATTTATTCGTTGTTAAAATATCCCGAAAGGAAACTTTATCGGATAAATTGAGACCAAATTTTGTTGGTAACAATTCTGGCAGCGTCACAGGCTTCTTCAGAGAAATGGGATTTATATCAGCCTGCTTATGAGCGTGTTCTCTGTATGCCGTGACGAGTCTATAAAAGTTGCTATATTTTGCACGATTCGCCAAGCATTCCGCACCCACTGAAATTAAAAAAATTCAATGTAATACATATATAAGTTTAAAAATAAAAATTAAAATTGCCCTTGCAATTATAAAGTCATCCAATAATTAAATACGTTTTAATTAATGAAATAAGTATCCTTTTATATTTACGTTAATTAAACACTAACTTAATAAATTAAAAAAAAACATTTCACAAGTGTACTGTAAATCTGAAGAATTACCTTCGAAATGCTTTTGGGTTTTTGGACGATATCCGTATACACCATTTTCACTGTGATATCCACGTTCAATTGTCACAATGCAATACTGTGCACTACGTATTGCTCGTCCAAAGATAATTCTACAATGAAATTTGTGTCCCACGCGTAACTCGCCTTTTTGTAGAACTCTACCCAAGTTTCTGTACATGATTGGACGCGTTGAACCTAACTAACTACACATGAGTGTGTTATGCAATTTCCGACGACCCCAGCTGTCTTGTCATTTATACCGTGGTTGATATTACTCTTGCGTTATGCGGATAAAACTCGGTGGCCCTTATCTGTTTACTCAAAATATAGATCGCTATTCTTTACAGTCAGTGGTTGAAACGAAGAAAGATCTAAGACCGTAAACGCATCATCTTCATACATAGCAGAAGATGACTTAAGATGAAGCATAAAACGAAATGCTGACCTCAGTCTCATCACAGATATTATAATTTCTTTGTGAATATAGTTGTCTATGTTATTTCAATTTTTAGATACACAATTCGAGTACATAAAACAAAAGAAATACTTTGAGCAGATGGTACTGTGACGTGCTGGATATAGATAATTGTAGATAGTGCTCGAGAGCCAATAACTTTAGTGTCAAATACCGATTACAAGGAAGTTTATTCGTTCTATTAGTATCTTTTTAGTGCTCTTATCTAACGTGACTATTGTAGCACTGGATGGTACAGATCGCAGCATCTTAGGATGTCGGTACTGCAGTTTTCTACCAGGTCAGTCTGAAAGAAATGATCGGCGAATATGTTCTAAAGAAAATTGAGAATTTTTTTTTATAGAAAAGTCTAGAAAAATAATTTTTAATGGCTAAATGTTCAAATTGTATGATAGAAAGAAAATTCTGTAACTTGTATAAACAGGATAAGTACTTAGCAGCAATACCAATGAAATACAAAAAGAGCACTGGTCCTGAACTTGTTTAAATTAAATGCACTTACCAAATGGCAGTTATGGAAAGGATGGCAATTCTCTAGGACTTCAACTGATGCAATAGAAGGCGGCCTGATGATCTAGCAACGTCGCGATGCCCTCCTGAGACATCAACGGCTGCAAAATTTTTGAAATCAGTATAATACTGCTTAAAAAAGGGGTGTCGTTAAATTTCTTATACGATATAAAGGAATCGAAAGAATCGTTTGAATATGTCATTTCAAGACGGATAAGTAAGTAATAATTTTCCGCGATAATAACGTTTCCACGTTCATTTTTTCTGCGCGAAGGGTTGGTAATCCAGATTCGTACCGCGATTAAGGACTGAAAATATTCAAAAATTCACTACCTGCACAGACAGGCATGGCTGTGGCTCTCGAATATGCATACAGATAAAATAGAGACACAATGATGGAAAATTTTGAAAAATGTTCTCTCGTGTTTCATTCTAATACAGATTATGAGAAATTTGTGCTACTGTGAGTTCTGGCTGTCCGGCCGCACCAAGGCTGTACTTACGCGAAGTGCTTCTATTTGTGTTTCAAACTGTTATTCTAATTAGTAATTTCATGGGTGCTTAGTGAAGGAATCAGGATGGAAATAATATTTTATGTTTGAATGGAGAATAGACAAGTGTAACAACATTGACAGGTTGGTTCTTTTTAAATTTATTTATTATGATTAACAGAAACGGAAGTAATAGTAGGAGTTTGTACTGAATGGACTGTCTTCTGAAAAGGGACTTGTTCTCATTATTGGTTTTAAAAATATGCTTTGTTGTCATCCATACATAAACTCTATGGCCCAATTTTTCACAATATAAAATTATATATAAGATAGATTTTGATATCTAAAAAAGTGCTGAATGTATAATTGTTCATTTTATGTATCCCATTGAAACACCCAACTCTTGGCAGATGTAATTTTTTTTCAATTTACTAATAATTATGAACTCCACTTTTATTTTATTCAATTGAGTAGTCAGAAGTTTTGACTATATACAAGAGTATTAACAACTTCATAAGTTTTTCAATTGGTTTAATTTCAAAATTCATTATTTAGTTTGTAAAATGAATATCACAAACAAAATCAATGAAATGTTTTATATGTCAGGATAAGCTGATCCAATAAGGTCCTTTCCCCTGTATCGGAACTTGTGTGTTATAATGTTGAATTTTGTGCCACCCAAAGAAACTGGACATGGTTTGTCTGGTCTTGCGAAGAAGCATACAGTATAAAGAGCCATTTCCAGTTCAGGTGAAGTGCCAATAAACATTGTAGTGACTGGCTTATCGATTCCATTGAATTTGGCATGCAGCTTGATAATTGAAGCTTTCTGTAGAAGAAGATGTGATTTAAATTGTTATTATCTATTTCTCATAATTTAGCAGCATCCTTCAACACATTAAATATAACAGTAAACTTACGTCTCCTAAATCAACTTTTTTAATATAACCCAAATAATCAGCTCGCTTGTTAACTTCTTCTGCATTGAAGTAGATCCAATTGTGGAGACCTATGACTTCAGTTCCAAGTTTCAGTTCTGTTAGGAATACGTGCTCAAAGCCAGTACTTCCTATTTTTCCATCGCCTCTCGAATAGAGGTTGAACCAAAGTCTGCGAAGAGTATCCTTGTACTCATAATAATCCTTACGAATGTGACCCTTGTCAGCCAAGAAGCGCATGGCAGCTGACATTACATTAGTACTCAAAAATGTATCCACTAGAAGACTTTCTTCCTGTCTTTGAGCTGGACTGATATATTCATTTGTGCGTGTGTCCAATTTATAATTATCATAAATTGCTAATACACGTTGAATTGTTGGAATTTGTAGAGCTTCAGGTCTAACATTCAGAAGCCTATAAAGAAAACATTGATTTAATTACCAAGTTATTTGTAACAAGTTTCTTTTAATCAAACAGAGCTTCCATATATAGTAAAAGATACGTACGGTTGTGGTGCTTCATCAGTTGGACTACTTCCTGTTGTTTTCTTTTGCAAATTTACTGAGATATATCTATTGGCATTGTTCACGTCCTTGATGAAAAGAGCTTCAGATAGTTTCTCTAGGTCTTCATCCGTGATAGTATTTCCTTTGCTATAAGTTGGATTACTTGAGTAAACTTTGTTTGCTGCGGCTCCTGCTATTGCACCTCCAACGGCGCCAGCTGCAACGGCAGCTCCAGTTGATGTGCCTCTTCCACCTGTCTGCTGCGATCCTTGATGTCCCGGTTGACCGTAAGGTTGCACCGGAACTTGACTAGGACGAGATTGGCCTGCAAATATAAAATTTGAAAATTGTAACATATTTAAACATATTCTGAAAAATCGGGGAACAAAGTTTGAATGGAACATCCCGTACGTAACTATTTTTAACTGCATGAAATTCGGGAGACCATATGTTGCAGCAGCCTCTAGCCGAAAGGGATGTTAAAGATTAAAGTTAATTTGTATCAGATCATCAGTACCAGTTTTTCCGTAAGATACAATTGCATAGGGTTGTATGCTATAAGCTTATAATTACAGATAAGTTAATTTTGGCAACGACCTATTTTGCCACAGGGAGTACTTAAAGTGTGTAAGGATTATCATATCATCAATATCATCAACCAAATTTTTTTCTGGTTTCAATCTAATCGGTTCGTCCACAATTACCTCCTCAGAAATTTGCACGCATGCACACATACGCACGCACGCCTCAGGATAAGTCCTCATGAGTTACAATACATGTGTTACCTGGACTGGTTTGTCCTGGAGAACCCATCGGACTCCTTGATCCAGCAGGTCCTGTCTGTCCGGTTTGTCCAGTTTGTCCATTTGAAGTTACCGAGCCAATCGGAGTTAAATTTGGTCTCGATGCAGGTGTAGGAGAGTTACTTCGGGTTCCAGTGGCTGCAATATCTGCCCAAGATTTACCACCAGTAGGCGAGGCACTTCCTGCAGAAGAGGTAGGAGACCCTGGTACATTTTGTCCGGGACCTCTTGTAGTAGAAGTAGGTGATCCCGGTTGAGATTGACCAGTATGAGAAGTTGGGGATCCGGGTCTGCTGCCAGGATTTAAACTACCGATGTTTAACGTTGACACTTGGGGCTTCGGAGTCTGTGCTATGGGACCAGGACCGCCTTGTTGAGTAGGATTACTTGGGCTCTGAGAGCCAGGTCGTGGTCCTAAGCTGGGTGGTTCTCCTCTTCCACTATTCGGCTTTCCAGGTGTAACACTTGTAGGTGTCCCTGGTCTACTCCCTAAGTCAATCAATTATCAACATACCATAAAGTAATCAATATACTTAGACATATGGCTAATTACAAAAAAAAATTAAATGATTATACTGGAAATATATACATATACTGAAAGGATAAACTCTTTTACCTGGAGATGCTGGCTGTGGTTGAGATGGATTTCCTGGAGTAGAGGTTGATGGTTTCTGCCCTAGAATCAATAGTGCAATTAGATGACAAATAAAAAATGAGTATGCCATTAAAAGTCTAATTTAATAAACATTCAAACACTTTTTCTATCTGTCTCAATGCTTCACCTTGCCCTGGAAGCTGTCCCCCAGGAGTCAATGCTGGACCCTGACTTGGCAATCTGGGTGGTGGGTTTCTATCTCCAGCACCAGTCAAATCAGCAGCCCAATTTCTGTACCCTTGGCCATTGTCGTTACCCAAACCTGGTCGATTGGGTCTCGGGGCTGAAATATCCAGGCCAACCTCGGTGCCAGGATTGGGCCTCTGAGGATGAGCATTGTTTCTTATGTTACTTCCAGTACTACCAACTCCAATAGCCAAACCAGGATCCGCCGCTCCTGCCAAAGCCTGGTTTGTCGATTTTGGTGTCGTAGCTGTCGTCGATTTTGGTGTCGTAGCTGTCGTCGATTTTGGTGTCGTTGACGTAGTGCCTCCTGCCGCTGCTGTTGTGACCTTGCCAGGCTCCGAATTTGAAATTCCTGTAGGTTCTTCCGTTGTTACATCCTTGTCCTTCTTTTTTTTCCAAAACTTCCATCCGGCATTGACATCACCTGTTATCAATTGTACATTCGAATATGATATTATTAACCCAGAAACGGTCACGGGTTGGTAGGAACAAAAAATGAATAAAGTAATTTTACTTTTCGTTCATTTCTCTCAATTTGATTATATTCTAATTAGCGAATTTAGGAATTATATATTAGCATTTAACCACGATCAACACAGCTGATGTATAAAATATATTTAAAAACATACTAATATTTTCTCATCCAGAGGTATAAAGAATTACAACCCCTTTTAACGTAATTATTTATCTGTTTGTCTTTGCTGCTAAATTTCAATTGATAATGCATGACGCAATGTGGAGATTTCGATCGCCTTGAACTATCGCGAAGGCGGGGTATAGGCCACTGAGATTGTTTTCCTTAACGTGACTGTATTAAAGTATTATAAAATCGTATGCTTCTAACTAACTATAAGTGAGTCAGAATGAACATAAATTCACTTTACTGGATAGGGAAAAAGTGTCTGAGACGTTTTTGAAATTAAAACAGGAAAATGTATGTCGTCTCAGACACGTTTCCCCTGTATTCTGAAAATATCTTGAAAAATGAATAATATTACATCTGCTCCTGTTTCTCCTTATAACTGAGCATTGACGAGGAGTTAGTAGCGGCGCAAAGAAGATTTATGAAATAAGTGACCCGAACGTTATTGGAGCGTAACGAGGATAATGTTCTTGGAATTAATAAAACGTCGTCGTAGCCAAGATTAGTTCAACACGTAAACACCTTTTTTATACTGTAAATTAAAACAAACATTTTCAAATTTATAAATAGGCAGCAAAATATTTTTTTTTATTACATCCTTCGTCTCGAAAATTAGTCGTCGAAATTTTTAACCATATCTAAATACCTATCGCAATTTTTTAGACATTTTATTATTTAATATTTTTATTTTTTTTTACACTGTCTTTTTTTCTATTGCCATGAGGTATTTGAAAATCTTTCTGTTGCGAGACATTTATAAAAAACGATGACATCATTTATTCAGCGATTCAGACAGGACGTATTAACCTGTAGGTGTCCTTTATGTCACGATTCTAATAGATGATTCAGGCAGGACGTATTCATGTCACGATTCTAACAGGTCCAGGAATTTTGTGTGCAATACGAAAATATATTTTGACGTTATAGTAAAAGGATTTGACGATCGTATTAAAAAAAAAAAATTGAATCAAACTGGTCTTGATTCTTTTTAAGAAGTTACAGATCGCATCTTCATTCCAGATAATTTATAAATTTATCTACTCCGTTTTCGATGATGAACAAAAACAAAAAAATATCCTTGACACGGTATACAAGATGCTTAAGGATTCAGGGCCGTAGATGGACTGTTCACCAGTGTGCCTTTCAAGGATTTATTCCAAGCCTAGAACGTATTTAGTATGAATAATCAATTAAATCACAAAAATCTATAATAACAATTCAGTGATTTGAAAATATAAATATATAAAATTAATTTTATTAACTTGGTTCACTTCATGAGTCATTTCTATTAAAAATAATTTCTGAACCACATAGTGAATCACGATTCTCTGAAACATTAATTGTTTTTAAATACATGCTGTACAAATGTACAGTTTCTTTATATCCAACTGGCAAGCATATATTTGCCGTTAAATTCAAAAATTGTTCTTAAAGCTTCACGTGTATACAGTTATTCAAAGAATTTTAAGAAACATGTGATAATTGGTGAAAAGACATACGTCATATAGCCAACAATGTTTACCAATGACACCTTTTTTCAAGATACAAAATTCCATGTTCATACGAAACACCCTGTATAGAAAAAATTAATTCCAGTACAATTTGTATAATACGAAATCACGCATTTAAATATTTAATCAGCTTGTTCGAAAAACCAGATGCTACCATTACGTTCAATTCGGCCATCTTTGATTTTTGCACTAATTCTTGTTCCGTAAAGTTGTATTTCGTAAATTAAAATGATCTTTTCAACTGTGATAATTTATCAAATATTCCTGTCATTGTTATTATTATTTATCGTAACGAAAATCGGTTTCCAGCGTGCTCTTTACTTACCCACAATAAGGGATATCACTAGGAGGGATACAAGCAGTGTTTTTAGCTGCATCGTTTTATTTTAAACGAAGAAGTCAGCGGCGAATTTAATAATTGAAAGTATCCGGAGAGTACTCGGACTGGTACTCCGTAAACGTCTTAACTTATACTAAAGTCTCTACAACGGACTTCTAGCCCAGAGGCAACTACGCTTTCCCCTGGAAATTAATTTCAATTGGTCATCACTGTACCGTACTTTGTCCTGTTATATTTCATTGGTCACAAAAGTTTATGCATGGTCAAGCTTATCGCACTGCATGAATATAAACAAATCAGAATATTCGAAACAGTTGATAATACATGTAACATTCATATTGCGTTATATATATATTTTTCATATTTTGATATATATATATATATATATATATATATATATATTACATATGTTAATTGACATTCGTGTCGTTTGCTACTTGGCTATTTTTTAATATAAAAAAACACATTACACTTTCAATTTATGGCGGAGTTTTATTTATTTTTAATATTCATATGCAACGATTCAATATCTTGTTTACTCAGACATGAATATATAATAGAAACTTTATTAAAAATTAATAAAATACACTAACGCCTTCCGACGTCGGTCTGTGATATGTTGAATAACTTTTTTTGTTTATTGATATTATTATTTATTATTCATTACTATTTATATGGTTGACTGAATAACGAAACTCATGTCTCATATGTTGGACTTGAGAGCTTTGCGAACTATAGTAAAGAACGACGTTATAAATAATGTATAATTAAATGTAACTTATAGGGATAATTGATAAGGATTGGAAAACAATGTTTTTAGAGTCGTTAATAATTTTAGTCGATAATCTCGTCCATTAGAGGATCTCTAAATGATTTATGTCAATGCTTACTTGCGATCTTGTCAAAGCACTGCTTGTGGGAGTACTTTTGAATCGTAATTAGAAAAGCAAATTGACAATCACGTGCTGATAAGAGGAAAGTAAATGGCGGCCCACAGTAGGAAAAGAATCAAAAGAAGTATCATAGTTTTAGTTCGAAACGAATCCCAGCCGACGAGCAGCTGTCTGGGTCTTGAGTTTTGGGTTGCTTCCGGCGCGAATGACTAAAGAAAAAGAATTGAAAATTTATTACGGCAAAAATAGGGCTTTGCGATATCAGAAGAAATTATTAATTACCAAATTGTCATCTTCGTCGTTGGCTAATTTCTCCACGCTGGAAAATTGCCGCATTAGAATGTCCTTGTTATTAATAATATCTGAATCGGAAACGTCTTGTAATTTGGATAAGACTTTTGAATTTGATGACGTGGAAGGTTCAGGATTTTCTATGGTTTCTCGTTGCTTGTTAGCGGAAACGAATGACTTTCCTATTGTTCTCGTAACATCGATAACTTTCGTTCCAGCGCTGTTTTCCAGGCTGTTCCCTGTAAATGATGACACTTTTATTTAGTACTTTTTAACCTTTAATCAGTGTTTAAGTCGAAATCAATCGGCGCTACATGTAAATGTGAAAGAAAAGTGCAATAGAAAAAAAAAAATTCTGCTATTAAATTTCTAACGATTAGGGAACTATTTTTCATCATACACACAAAGGGGGGCTGCCAACATTGTAAATGTTGTAAGATATCCATTTCTAAATCCCTAATGGAATTTGACATAGAACCTTCTCCAGAGTCCCATCCATTCATTATCCTTATTGAAACCTATATAAATTTTGTCTTCAAATTTCTTTACTTTGCTCTTCGAAAATTGATCAGCTGACTTTTCCAGCTACTCTCATTAAGCAATTCGAGTATCTTCGACCTCTAACGACTTTGTATTCGATTCCTCATGGTTATAAAACTTTAATCTATTGCATAAGATATGTACATAGGAATTTAATTATTAATAATCGCGTGTTCTATACTTATGTGCTTGGGACTTAAATAAAAAAAAAATAGCTTCTTACCTCAATAGACAACAATTTGCTTCTGATGTCTGGGAGACGTTGTTATCGATAACTAGACCCTTGTTGACCAAAGATATTCAAGTTTATCAGGCTAGCCAACTTCTGGGTCTTCCAGTGAACGAAAGAGAGAGAAGAACGAAGAGAGCGAGAAAGAAATGACAAATTATCAAGAATTTTCCAAGTCAGTCTATTTTTCAAGGCGCTGGACGTTCATTCAATATCTGATGAAATTCTGTGAAATAGGATGTCGGATGTAGGACTGATAACTGCTACCTGTCATGATCTTTATGGTTAACAGAAATCCTACTCAGTTTCAATTAAAATGAATTTTGTCTCTTCTCGATGCAATCTGATATTGAACATTTTCCAGTTTTCACCTGTAAATATAAATTTAATAATTTCCTTAGATTTAGAAGAACAGTCAAGTGGCATTAATTGTATATCTCACTTTCAGGAAGGGGTAGAAGACGTGTTCAAAATAAAACGTCATTCATGTATGAAAAAAACAATTACTCATTCGTTTGTATTACTTTGTCGTTTTAGCTCTATTGAATAATGTATATAATATTCTGCCAATATAACCTTGTTGTAACAGTTGGAAATACAGGCTAATCATAAATACTCTATACGCTTCATCTTCATCAGGTTATAAAAAAATTTTTTAATATTACCTTTATTCAACAACAAACCACATATCCACAATTTGAAGATATCGTACAAAAATTATGTCTGATAAGTACAAGTTTGTAAAACTGTGAAAATCTCTTGACACGTGTGAAAACTTATGACTTTGACTGTTCGTCGAGAACGGGGGTCTTGATAAAAAAAAATTTTGATCGAACGATTGTCAATCTTTCTTTACCAACTTCAGCGTCACTCTTTAGTAATGAATAATATACAATTTGCATTGCTTCGTGCAATTACTTTTTTTTTTCTGATTTTAATAAACATGTGTAAACATTTATCACGCAGTGATATCACTGTTATCACTATTAAATTATAAATAGAATAAATGTACTGTACAAAATATATAATTATACCTCGTGTTCGTTACAGTAAGAAAAATATCTTAAAATAAATCATTCGTACGTTCTATACTTTGAATAAAAATTTTAATTATAAATAAAGAAAAGTCAAACCTATGCTAGACTTAAAATCAAATGTAAAAGATGTACCGTATAGTTTCTTTGCCTGATCAACAATTTAATAAGCATAACAGTTCACAGAAAAAAAAAATATAAAATATACCTCAAGTTAAAATTAATTAAAAATCAATACACTATTGTTTTAACAAATCCCTCTTTTTTCTTCGTAGATAATACAATGTGCGAGCAAAATCAGCTCAGTGGAATGATCGTTGACGTAGATATCGTTTCAGTATCGTCGTAGGTTGGTGTGAAAGAAGTAAAAAATGTCTCTGAAATACAGTTTATACAGATGTTCAATGTTAAACAGTTGTTTATATAGAATTTCCGTTAAAAAAGCCATACGAATGTTTTCACTTACGTCTATCAGCGTGTTTGATTTTTTCATCTAGTATGTCTTGTTCTCCCAGTTTCCTTAAAGTATTATGCAGGGCGCTTCTGTTACAAGATCCGGTACTGGGCCAGTAACGTATAGACAATCACCCATATAATCAAAGCGACAATTACAGAGACGAGAAAGATCGTTTTCAGTAAATGCCAGGGACTTTCTGGTCGCGCTTCTCCGTGACTCCTGGTGGCCTTGCAGCCGCCATTCCCGCAAGGTATACTACGTGATAATACAGGCGTGGATGTAGCTGCCGTCGACGTCGCTGTAGACACGCCGACTTTCACCTCCGACAGTTCCGTCCCGGCCGTACAACGGCCTTCGGCTTTGTTGACGTTCTCGAACGTTGGATTATCCATCTAAAAATGAAATAAGCATTGTATAAATAATATACGGATTGAAAATTAATTTAATCGTTAACAGTAGAAAATCCTAAAGTGAATTCTAGTTTAATTTAAACTTATAAATTTTATCATTTCAAATATTCATCAGCTTTGTTAACGCAAGCGATATGGAGTAAAGTTTTTTTAATTTTTATACATACTTTTTACCTAAATACACTATACAAATATAAGATCCACGAGTATTTTTGTATTTCAACGAATGTCCGGATGCATTTTTCAACTATGCCAATTGCCTAGTTATCATTTAATTAATGTGCGATTAATGGATATAAGGTAATTTTGTGTATTGTGATATTGTTTTTATTCTTATTCGATTCATACTGTATTAGTTTCTGGTCGCACGTGTAATTATCATGTCTGGTTTCGTGTTACAAGAATCCATTGTCAGTCGATATGCTATGTGGTGTCTCCAGTTGAGTGTCGTCACGACGATTGTTTTGAATAACTTAGAAGACACGTTAGATACAGCATTAGGAACGATTTTTAATGGTAAAAAGAAACATAAAGTTTCTTCGAAATCTACTGCACTTTCACTGTGCGTTGGTTCTTATCGTTCTTACGATAGGGAGATACGAATTGTATTTGTTTCGTAATATGGAAATTGCAATCGCGGGTTGATTTAAGGAAGAAGATGAGGATTACGTGTAACGATGGAATTCGATTTTTCTTTGGAAAATAATCTTGTTCCGGTTCAGGACCACCCTCGTATATTGAACCCATCGTGCCAGCGACTTGATCAAGACAAAGATGATCCCGCAAGGAACTGCAGGACGATGCAACTATTGTATTGGACACCATCTGTTATCGACCATATTAATTAATTCACGCTGTAAGATAATAGTGAAAAAAAAAAATGAAAGAATTAATGAAAAAAATTCCTTTCAAAGTAGCTCGATTGGCTGGGAAATTCCATTTTCATATTTTCTCTTGAAAGCGTCAAAAGAAATTACCACGTCAGAAACTAGATAACCCTTTTTAGATCTGCCGTTCCATGTTTCCTCAATTATTATCTAGTTGGCATAAATAAGACAATTCCGATAACATAAACGTTCGCTGGACGCTATTCTAATCTTACATGAATATAACCTTGACCATTGAAAATTTTACAATGAATATTTACTTCTATAAGATACCAGCTTGAGAATAATTGCATTAATTAAAATACGCTATCGCAAAATATAATTTATATCAGAAAACATTCTGTCTTTTATAAGCGTAATTAATATAATTTAAAAAATAATTCAAAGAAGTTATCTATTGTTTGTCAAATTTTTATTCTTTGATATAGCAACTTACTTTATTAAGATTGCACCCATGTTGATTATTAGTATCACGATGCATTGTGGTTCCGATTTAATTAATTAATTTCTATTTCGATTAACCGCGCGGACCTTTTTCTTTTTTTTTTTTTTCAAAACACAAAACTCGCTTTACCGTACCATGTGTGCATGTATTTATTTTATTTTGTACCCCAAAATCTAATTTTACGTATTTATAAATACGTTCACGAGTATATCTATATAGGCGTACGAACTTGTGCAATACAATTTTTAAAGAAAAAAAAGAGAGAGGGGTTGCTTGAAGAAACGGGAATAGGAGAGAAAGTCTCTCACTCGAGAATCTTTACGTCGCGATGCGTCTCACGCATAATACGCAACGAGAAGTGAGGTCTATCCAGTGTTTAATAGAAGACTGACTAGTCAAGCACGAGAGGGCGTATTATCAAACATTATCAAATCTGACCTTTGATCTCGTTCATAAAAGCTTGACTGCTGGCTATCGCTTTAATTTCTGCATTACCATCAAGTCGCTAAAGTCGTGAAATTCCTTTTTTGAAAATCAAAATTAACCTTATTTTTGCACCTTGTTTCTCTTTATAAAATAACCCATTTTTACAAAATTTTCACAAGCACCTACAACTACCATCATTTTCATTTACGTTGCACCCTCTATATACATAAATGACATGCAATAGCGATTCTAGTAAATTAATATCTATAATAATAAAAACATTTTGTTTTTTGAAACTAGTCAAAATTTTACTTTGATTTATCTGATCAGAAAATTTTCAAAATTAACGTAAATGGAAGTTAACCTCTCTAGTGAAAAAAATTATGGCGAAAGTTTTGCACGGATGTAACTATCGTTAAGCGTTCAAAGAATTTCTCTTTTATTTTTTTTATCAAGTTGTCAGGCCACTTTCAACAGCTGGCATCACGTGGTTTAGGTGGCATTTTACCTTACCCAATTGGGTGAAACTTATTTGTGACGATAGGTACACTGCTAGGAATACGTCCTGTCATCATTGGTTAAATGTCATAGTCTGACAAGTTTCGAGACTCTAGATCGAGCTGACGATGCCAAATGGACGAAAAAGCTTAAAGAAACTTTCTTCAATACAATATACAATATGCTAAAGAGATACTCGATTTTAATTAAAATCACTTTAAATAGATTCGCAAAGAAATTGACGGCTCTTTGTGTTACATTAAACGATATGCATTTATTTTATCGATTGCTGTGAGAAAAAAAAATTATCAAACTACCCTGTGTGAACTTTCAATATTATCATCTTGTTTTATTATCATATTTATTTTACTTGCATATGAACTCTCTCTCTCTCTCTCTCTCTCTCTCTCTATACGAAAGACCCACTGCATACATTGATCATGTATAATTTATAATATTGAACTGCCGGATGTATCACATGGTCACGTGTAAGTTGAATATTCTACGAAAGGAAAGATAGAAAGTTAAAGTATTAATGTATAGTACGTTTCAAAATGAATAGCAAACGTCGAAAGTAAATTTTATATTTTATTCCTCAATTTTACGAAAATTCAACACTGTAAACTCGCATGAAACGTATCCCTACTATTAGCGTTGGTTCTGTTCACTGCTAGATACAAATAAAAATTCCCTGCAATACCGACAATTCATGCGTTAATAGTAGATCGTACAGTTATTAATGGAAGAAAAAATAATTATTTTATTATCACTGTTATTCCATGACGAGTAACCATCATGGATATGCATTTCAAAACCTGTTTGTCATTAACGTATACATATATACACCTCTCTGAGCACCGTTACGTAAAAAGCAAAGCATTGCAATAGACTTGCACTAAACGCTAAAAAAAAAAACCTTGTTTCCTTGATTTATCATGCAATCGACTTTCCACTCTTTTATATATACCACATCCAATAATAAAAATGAAAGATTTACTAATCACTGTACTTCGAATAAGTAAAGATTTTGATATCCAATGAAAAATTAAACACATTGCTTGTGCCTGTAGACCTTGGAAATCTAATCATTATATAAACACCATGTGGCTCACCTGTTGCAGATGCCAAGTATGCTTGAAAAAGCCCTTAAAGTGTTTGATGCCCGATGGCATTCTTACTGCAAGATTCTGTGTTTAAATTGACAGGTGTCAATTGAAATGTAAACAAAACTTTAGCCAGTACTATTAAAACGTATAACGCGCATATCCTTATTGTTAAATATACATATTGTTTATTTATATTGTCAATTTTGTATTGTTAAATATTAACTGCGCATCCACACTATCGTTAGCTTTCACCAGTTGTCATTTCGACTCGTTTATTTCGCAATGAGACACCGAAGAGATTTACGACCGTCTCGCACTGTTATTAAACGTAGTATGTCTCTGCATACCAGGCTCACTTGGTTCACAGTAATATTTTATTTCTTCATTTGAAGTCTCTTTCGTTTCGATCGGTATAAATCGTTCAGGAAGATTGTTACGTTTGTCCTTGAGACATTTAACGGAATGCACTTTAATGGATAACAGCGGTGAACAGCAGTGAATAATAGTGAACAGCACTGAGCGAACGCTCAGCCAACAGTGAGCGAACTGATCAAATCTTGCTTGGAACTGGTTAGTGGTGATAGTGACATGTATGTATGTACATGTTAACTGCCAACATCCACACTTGATTTGATTAATACGAACCTGTCACAAATGAACTTGCACTTTTTGATAGTTAATCATTACATTGGGACTTGTGTACTTTTTTGTTTTGTTAATAAGAATTTTATTGGATTAATTGGGGGGCGGGGGGGGGGGGGTATTACTGTAAACTGTCTTTATTGTGATAAAGATACAAAAATAAATACTAATTGTACAGCTTAACTTATTTACCGTCGGATTTTGAAATCCGAAAAGGTTGGCTGCGACAGTTCTTGCTCGTCGCTAAATACGACTTTATCAATCGCTGATTGTGGACTACCTTTATATCGGAGCCAATGTTTCCTGCAATGAAAAAAAAAAGAAACAGCCTTGGATTTATTTTTGAAATGTATGGCGTTTTGAAAATTAGTATTTTTATAGTTTTAAATGTAAACAGGGCGACGTGCGAAGCTTAAATTTTATATCAAAGACGATTCTGTTCTGCGATTACAATTAAATATATCTGTCGAGATGAATGTCAAAATTAAAGCGATCTTTTGAACGTGACTCTACGCGGCTACTGTATCACTTAACAGATTGATATTCAAATAATTTTTTTTTAAATATTTTCAATCGGTAAACTTACATTTCTTCGATTTTCGATTTTTCTCCTTCAATGTGGCCGACGACGGTTCCAATTTCAGTATTCATGCACCATCCCTTCAGGCCCAACTCTTCACTTCGTTTTTTCGTGTACTGTATAACATAAAACAAAATATGTAAGATGAGATATTTTATATCTATTATGCAATTGTACGTTTCAGATACACTCTGATCAAATTTCAGCAGGTTTTTAAGGTACAGCATTGTTTTTCATTATAAAGAAATTGCGTTCTGTGTCCATAAGCCTTGTAGAAATCTACTAGCATGATATCGATCGATAAGAGCACACCAGCGCCATCTAGCGACCGCTCTCTAAATCTCTATCTATGCTTCATTTCATGCACGTTGCAAGCGACTTTCTGGTTTACTTGGTTGCTTCATTGGTTTAAACTAAACTGGGTACAAGTTCCATGGGAAATGGAGTTCGAGGCCCTAAATAGTAGACAAATCTGCAAAACGCATTTCAAGTGAATAGCGCGAGACTTAACGGTCGTATAAGGAAGCTAAAAAACATGAAAAACATCGTATAAAAAAGACTCCAATGATATCACGGATTACATGTACAACCGTAGTTCTCCGAAATTATTTAATAGAACAGCTGTCGACTCATTACAGTATATTATTCTTGAATAAATTTGAATCCTACACGCGACAGCTATGGACACGTTTAAAAATTCACTGCGGGTATGACGGATATCATTGTCTCTATTTATCCGCAGGCATGTGAGACACAGCCATACGCGTAGAACTGTCTGCAAATTTTGGAACATATCCGGTATATGGGCCAACCAAGACAGCGAGGAACTGTACATCACGAATTATATGTCGTCGATGAATAATTCCACGAGCAATGCTTCAAGCATACGACCAACTGTACAGCGGAACTTGGTCGGCAGAACTGAGTCTATCAGTCTACAATAGAATTAAATAATTATCTATAAGAACTGTACGCAATTTTTTGTTCCATGCAGACACTCGTATACAGTTCTCTGTTCACAAAAATAAATTCCATATTCCTCTCTGTATGTAACTATTCAGACACCGTGTACATATTATGTGTCGGTAAAATTGTACGCTTACAGTTTTACGATGTACAGTTAACCCATTTACAGTTAGAACGTGGACGATTGAGCGTACCAGTTTTACTCACCTTTCTAAAGAAAACTCCTGTAAAAATAAAAATAATGATTCAGTTTCTTATCGGAGTAGTTACCAAGTTTAATAAACATAGATAACTTACCTTGGACTCGTCCGTAAACCTCAAAGTTCACGCTGATTATTTTGTTGGCCATTATCCTGTTTTCATATATCTGCAATTTCCAAGATATGCAAAGAAATGCAATAACGCTGAAAGTTACGAGTTTAACAATTTCCTGGTTAATCATCAATGAATACCTTTAATTTATACTGATAAGCAATATGCGTTGTTCGAGAACCGTGCGGTGTGTTTGTGAATTATTTGTTTCCAGCGAGTAGTTCGCCTAGATGTCGCTAGTGTCGCTTCGTTTCATCAGCTGTTCAAGCCAATCGTGTCTGTCAGCATTACTCTGTCCACCGGGAAAGTGTCAAGTTAACTCCTGAAATTTGAAATGATGTATACTGCATAAAGAAAAGAAAGCTACGATTACAAGATCCAGAACAACGTAAAGCCATTATCGAACTATGTAACGCGTTACAATATTTCGTTGTGTTATTACGTGGCGAATCGAGCTTCTCGAAAACATTGATTCCCTGAATGCTCGAAAGATTCCGGAGCAGAAAAACACATGGTAATGCCAATGACCAAATAAATTGCACGCTAAATACATACAGTGATTAACAATTAAATAAAGCTAGATCGTTTATACCAGTGAAGTTTCCGGGTACAGTGCAACATGGCTGCCAACCTTGAATGAAAACAGCTATACGAAACCCTGTACGTTAAAAAGAACCTTCTCGACATTCTCGCCAATGAAATTAATTTGGAACGAAGAAGAGAATGGACCTTCACGACGTCCCAATTTCGTTTCATGATGAATCACGGAGATTAAATTGATGCTAATTGTGGTAATATGGTGCCGTCTAACACGTTCTACTCACAGACATTAAATTAGTTGTACCTAATATTCCGTCTCGCTGTCACAACCACTGCTCTTCGGTCTCCACGCCATCTATTCTACTCTGCTGTCTCTTTCTCTCTCTCTCTCTCTCTCTCTCTCTCTCTCTCTCTCTCTCTCTCTCTCTCTCTCTCTCTCTCTCTCTCTCACACACACACACATAATCTCTTTGTAGTCTTAACTCTGTCTCTGTCGCTTTCCCCACCATTCTCTACGCATTATTAGCGCGCAGAGGAGAGGTAACCACGAAGGCACAGAGATGCATAGGTAGGAGTCGTATCTCCTTCTACCTCTCTCTACCTCTACTTCTCCTATCTTCAATCTATCAATCCATCCTTCTCTTTCCCTCGTATAAGTCGATCGTGTGGTTCACGCATGGGACAGTCTCAAGGCGCACGTAGCACGCGATGGAAAGTCACGGCGGGTACACAGTGGTGCGATTTATATACTGAGAAACAGTGAAAGACGAATCGACAACGATACGTAGGCCCTAGAAAGAAAAAAAAGGTCAGGACTGTACTTGGGCTTTTGCTCTCGTTCTTCGATTCTTTCTCTATCTCTATTTTTCACAACGTGGATCGATCGAAGCATCGACGTGACGCATCCACGAGGACACCTACATATTTTCGAGAAGTTAAAGAGAAGTGTCAAAGAAGAAAGGTGGTGGGACTAGCGAAACATACGGTTTGCACAAAATTTACGAAATCTTCTTCAAGATCCTCCTAAATTCTACCAGTTTGATTGCCGATCCCATATCGTTCCATACTTTGGATTTGTGAGGAAGAAAAACTTTATCGAGGACTGGTAAACATTGAAATGCCTGTTGCATAAACACGGTTACCACGCGACTGTGAAGTGCCATTCTTATACGCAGACAAGCCCCTGAAAATTTATCTTTAAAAGACGGAGTCTCCGTTAGTCTTGATATTTGCAAGGAAATCGACTTAAGAAGGGAGTCCCAAAGTGATACTAGAGAAAAGATTCTGTGCGGTGTGTGTGTGTTTGTGTATACAAATCAAGGATATTCTTTAATATAATATTTAAGGACATTGATCCATAGGGAGTGTTTACGTTATATTAATGCTTCTTTGGGGAAGCCGAGGATTTGTCCGAGGCGCTGTGTCGTATTTGTGTATCGCCCTTTATCACCGATTAAAAACCTTGTGTTTTCCACCTTAAAGTGGGATTAGTGCAGATTTCAACGCAGTGAGGAAAGATGACAGCGATGCTAGTATCCGTGGCTGAGTTGTCGAACATTTTCTCTGTTCTTGCAGTGTTGATATGTTTCTGCGGAGTTGTCTTATTTATCATGAGGTATGTACCGAGATGCTTAACTAGATTTTTGATATTTTCAATACAGAGACGCGCAGATTGATCAATCATATGAGAATCTGCTTATCAGTGCAATACTGGCTAATCTGTCGTAGCTGAAAGTCTAGTCAATATTCACCAATGACATTGGAATCCTTAAATTTTTTTTATTTTTTTTTTTTTTTTATTTGACAAACTAAAATTATTCAGAGACTCATGTCCTTCTATGTTATTGATATTATGCGCTTTATTATCTTGTTTTCGCCTTTCGAGAAACTACGTTCGTCTTTTTTTCTTTTAATGATTCGATATTTGAAGAGTTTAATAAACTCAAAGAATTCACGACAAAGATACTCTTTTGCATTTTAGATAATGCTGAACAACGAAATCGATGAATATCTCCGAATCTGCTGTATCGAGACTCTTAATGCATGCAAATTTATTCCATAGTATATTTTGTTGTCAATTTCCTTTTGTTCGTATTCTCTCATCGGCATACCCGCCCAAACTCATTGGCCCCTGTTTCAAATAATATTCTAAAAATAACTAACCTAACCTAACCTTCTTAAGGCATCGCGTTCTAGTTCCAGTGCTTGGGATTTTCATGAACTTATCGGCGCACCCAATTGCAGAGAAAGAAATTTCTTATTATATTTGACACCAATTTTAGTCAAAGATATTTTTCAGTCACGTGCAAAGAACGGTTGATGACGATAACAGACTTCACTGATATGTATATCACTATTTGCACAAAGAGCTATGCGTCGCGCACTGTTTACGTCATTTCATTGTTAGCATTCTTCTTCGTTGAGTATGAACGACTGTTTCTTATTACACCCGTGTAGTTATCAATCGCTGTATATATTATTGACGAAAATTATGATAAAAATTTTAACACCGTCAGAAATTTTAAAACTTTTTCACTCGCATTGCCAGTAATATGATGCTGCAGGTGGATTTTTGTAAAAACAAATTTTTATATAGATATTTTTGAAATATGACCTAAACTGATATTTTGACGTATTTCTTTTTTTTTTCTTGTATTACTTATCACGTATAGGATTGAAACATGGATGACAGTAATTGATTGTTATTAATACTTCCTCTTGGCTTATAATTATAAAAAAATATTTATTAAATATTAAAAAAATTATAAAATAATTATAAAATTATAAAAAATTATCCCACGTCTGTCATAACGTGAGTTTTTTATCCGACGAAAAAGTGAGTCTGATATGAGGCCTATTTTTCTGAATTAATTTACAAAATGGGGCTCGTAAGTCAGTGAATATATCCCAACGTGTCTTTTTGCTGGGATGACTAATACGTAAGACGACACTTGATTTTTTTTTAAACAGTAGGATATCTCAATAGATTGAATATTGATGGCATCGGAATGTTTATCAATCGTTGAGATAAAAGTAAAAACGTGTGAATGGTAATGATTGTGGCTTTTAAAGAAACGTGACGGGTAGTTTTTTTAATAATTCCATGTCAAGTTGCTTCAGCTATAAGCGAACGGTTGAGATGCTTTTCGGAAAGCATCGAAGCTCCAAAAATTTTTTTGAACTCCTCTGTTCGATTTCATGATTAATGAAGTAAACTCAATTTTTTGGAGCTTAATCAAAATGTCAAAAATCTTAGCGATAGTAATTTACGTTCTTCTATAGTTCACATTGCTGAGACTGAAAAACCCGTATGGCTGACATGCTTAGTGTTTTTTCTTGTTTAACTGCTTTGACAAAGAAGCAGTTATATAACGGTAAAAAATATATATGTAATATATATCGAATATATATACATGGTGTCCTATTTTAACTTTTACGTCGAACTATCTCGAAGGCAAGTTTTTAAGAAAAAATTTTTTAAACAAAACTTACGAAATTTCGAGAAGACTAACGGATAGTCTGATTAAATTTTTCGTCCGGGGCTCCCCGTAGTCTTTCCTAAGTATTTGTTGCGTCACTGCACGGCAGCCTTTCCTAATTCTATCCATCACATTCAGTCTGGTCGTTGGAGGCTGTTTCATAAACAATATATTTCAAGTTGATTATTTTTGTTCAATTATGATTTTTCAAGATGAAGAAATCAAGGGAAACAAACTAAATCACTAATTATAGACTAACTAACGTGTTTAGAGAATATGGCGGGAACTTTGAACACTTAATAACCAGGCAGATACGTAACGATAATTTAAGTAACCACTTTACGTGTTTATTTTGCCTCATTAGCCTGGGTCACCGACCGATCTTGCCTTAATTAGTTTAATTATCAAAAAAGATTAACGATATCCTGAACCTGAACCACATGATAATTTTATTAATCCCCTGCTACGAAATTATTTTGCAAAATTTTTCTTTAAAACTTTTTCCAGGTGTTCTTGTTAAAAGTTAAAGTGGGACACCCTGTATACAAATATCAGTATTGATAAAAATATTCGCACGTGCACCATATATCTTTTAATTTATTCTGTGCTCAAGTTATACATTTTTTTTTTTTTTTCAAATATCCTTTCTCTCTTTTTACATTCGACTTAAAGTTCCTTTTTTTTTTAATATGTATACACAATTTAAGTTTGATATTGATATGTTGATTATCAAAAATATATTTTTCGGAAAATCAGGTTGCAACTGATTACGTCAAACGGCAAAATGTCACTTGACGCTTTATGACGCAATTCATTTACGTTATTGATATGAGCTCAGTCATTGCTGTAAAAGTACATTTCGTTGGTGCAGGAACATGATGGTACTTCGGTTGCACGGGGATGATCTGATGTTCGGCGGAAATGGCGGCGTCATGACGCATTCCCCTCGAATTCCCCAAATGAAGATGATGAAGGTTCACATACCGTTCACTTTCAAACTTCACGAGAGCTTCAAGAGCACCTACGCGGGTAAGTTTTTTCTTTTTTTTTTTTCATTCAAATCACTGTTACCGATCGATCTTATATAGGTGAAAAATATCTTTTTTTAAATTACAAAGTTGACTCAAGTCGCTAGGGCAGTCTGAAAATTCGTAAACGCGAGTCACGCAGATTAATCGACGAGTCGAAAGGAAAGCTATAAGATTGCGCAAAACATAGGCCTCGGCTTTCAGCTATTTCTTCTATTGTCGTGCCGATAACAGAGAGACACGTGGTTCCGCGAAATACTTCTGATCCGTGAAAAACGCAATTCAAAGTACGTTATTATGATATATTAATATATTATGATATATTAATATTCTCGATCCTTGCTCAAGCACATTCGTACGTCACGTTGAATAATTAACGATGAATTTATGTCGATCGCTGTTAAATTTTAAGGTAATATTTTTTTTAACGCTATAAAAAAAAATACCAAGACACCTCGAAAGTAGCTGACATTTCGGTATCCTTGATGTTTTCTATCGAATAATCATTTCGTCGACTGGCCATGAATTCGTCTTACGTCTGTCTAATAGAATTTCGAGAAAGGCCGCATACCGGTCTAACGTCAAAACCTCCGATGCATTATAAAGTTTGGCTTATGGAAAAATTACACGAAAATCTTTTCAACGCAACTCGGCTGTTCTTCGTATTTCGTTAATCCCTTCAACGGCACAGACTATCGAGCATACGGGGACACTTGTGGAATTAATCTGTAATGTCAAATTGAAATACTCACTGTACTGTTGACCTGGCCGGTTGCCGGTCAAGGTGACAATGCGTGTCGTAATCTCAGCTGTAATCGCAGCAGGCATACCAATTACTCAAGTCGTCGTTATTTCATATACGTTCCACTTACCTGATCATTTTGCACAGTCGGATCTTCAAGGAATACAGACACGTATCACTGGACTATAGCAAAATTGTAAATATCCCAAATTTGAGTTATCATTATACCCTCGACATTTAATTTCATACAGTTTCTACGGGGGGCCAATACCACTCGAGTTAACCATCTGGCATTGGCCCCTCCTTAATTGGCCAGACTTCAGTATCAGCCCTTTTATTTTGACAGGTGTCAAATTTCATATTGACTCATTATCATTGTTTCAGTAATAAATTCGTATCTTAGTCTGTCGTTACATAACACGGTCGTCGATACGCAGGGCGGGAAATTTGAATTCTGTATACATTCAGCATGAGATATAGTGTCAGTTGTTTTTCGGCAAACGTCAAATCGCACGTCAAAGAAAAATGAAGAATTTAATAAATCTAAAATTTCACGATCACCTGATATCGTCTTATCATTCGACGGATGGTCGTTGATTCCGAGTGCTTTTTGCCGCTAGATTTTTTCTCTTTCCCTCTGCCCATAATCTTTTTACGGGAATTAACGCGAGCGTCTCCTTTTTCGTAGTCGGAGTTACACAAGTTATGCCTGTATCGCTTTTATAAGTCATTCGGCTGTCATTATGCTGGTCGCTCGTTACGTATGCGCATAAAGGCGATGCGTGTAGGACTTAAGGAGACTCGCGTCAAATTGTATACTGGCTACGACATTTCTCTCGCTCTCTTTGCTTCTCTCTCGCTCTCATTGATATATTCATCGAGCCCGTGACTCATGCGCTCGTAACCGAGTTCGCGCATCATTTTAACTCCGAGGGGAATAAAATTACTTAATCCCATTGTCAGTGACACGTGGTCTCTCTTACGCTTATCTATAATTATTGTTACGGGCTTAATCGGACGATTCAAAGCCAAAGCTATAATATTAACAATGTTTTTTTTTTTTTTTTTTGATAAGATTTTCGTTCGCTTATCGCGCGCAAGATACGCGTCAGGTATCGTTGATAAGCGAGTCCGACGCGTCATACATAGCCAGTACGAGCTGTACGCGAATTTCGAATTTTTCATCCTTTATCTCCTCGGCCACGACAATCCTCGTGTTCGGCCCTGTGAGGATTGAATTTTTGACTTTCGCGTAAACTCAATTTTTATCGAAATTCCTATAATCGAGTTCGAAGATTCGCTATCGATACTTTGAAATTATTAATGAACAAAAAAGC
The DNA here is from genome assembly GCA_031762395.1 of Calameuta pygmaea. Taxonomy (NCBI): domain Eukaryota; kingdom Metazoa; phylum Arthropoda; class Insecta; order Hymenoptera; family Cephidae; genus Calameuta; species Calameuta pygmaea. The sequence goes on along the minus strand of JASANN010000159.1, from coordinate 32,485 downwards.
ATACGATTTGATAAGCTGATAGCGCCAGGTATGTTTGCTTTCAGAAACTATCTTGCGGCGTTCGAACGTTCAATTTGATGACGTGCGATTCGACCATACGTTTTTGTAAGCGCAGTGATAACAGTAATCTAACGTAGTGGGTACATGAGCACGAGAAATTGAACAGCAATTATAGGCATTACCAAATCATACAATGCTCTGCGGCTATCAATCGTTATAAGGAATTCCAAATGGAGAAGATTAATTTTTTTTTTGTTATTTTTATCCCCGCTCAATTCGGTCCTTGACCCAAGATACTTCTTGCAGTGTGTAATGGGTGTTGGAAATTTTTTTTTTCCCCTATCATAATATAGTTACGTACCGACTGTGAAATAATGACAAGTGCTCTTTAGCCATTGCGCAATCGTATTATTTCTTTGAAACATGAACGTTTGATGACTCAAATGCACTCGCGTGTCGGTCGTTACATGCTAATTGAATATTATCATAACTCATGTATCCAAAGTCTCGTGCCTCCGAAACCATGTATAATTTATAAGACGGGATTTGCTCGCGTTTATGAATAAGCAATCGAGCCATTCGTATTGGGAAGGATAATTAGACGATGAACAATCGTCGCGTTTACTTTCGTAAAGTTAATTAACGAGGGACGCCCGTTTCTTTTTTCTCTCGATGCGCGACGCTCTGTCTCCGCCCAATCCAACGAGTCCGCTCCTGTCGTTCGTCCTCGTATTTTGGCCCACTCGGTATATAACGCGAACATACTTTCTCTGCGTTTCGCGAGCATTTCTTTCGCAAGGTACCCTTCTAACTCTTCGGATCGTTAAAATAAGAGGAGTTCAGGCGAGTCCGCGATATAATAGCGTCCAAAATTCCTCGGGTCTGCCGAAACCGCGATGTTTGCGTAAGAATTTTTCCTTCCCTCGAGCTGACCGGAAACTCTGTTTCTTGTACAGCGAAAATTTCTGACTGTCCGGTATCGATTTATCGAATTTTTTTTGGTTAGGTTTTTTTTTTCAAAGAGTTTTTTTTTATGCCGATAAATTTTTCTTCAGTCGCGATTTCGTCAGACGATATTTGCGCTGTTTCGGGAACTTTCGGACACGATCTTATTGGGATACAGGTTGTGTCGGGGTTTATGGTTGAAATTGAAATTTGCATTGTTTCAGTAGGATTATTTGAAATTTTAAAGTTATTTAATGTAGTTTATTTGCAATTGAATTATTTTATCGCTATTCGTATATTCGTCGTGAGAGACATGACCAAGGCAATTCTCGAGCTTGTAATGTATTTTATGTACGAATAATATACGACCGTGCACGTTCTTCGTTGTAAGGAAGATTTTGTCTCGAAAATATATTTTTCTCGTGAATAGATTACGCGCGGGTTTTTTTTTCTTCTTCTTGGTTTACGGGCGAAAAAGGAAAGTTGTGCGTTATATCGGAGAGATGGAAAAAAAGTCCGTACGATACGAGTTTTACCTGCAATTCACGTGATTCTCGTGAGTTCGGGGAGACATACAAATTTTTGAGTATACTTGAAATCCGTGACGTCAAGGTACTATGGCATTCTAGATTCAATAATTATTATTTATAATAAACATTTTGCGGATATTTATTCAAGCGTCGACATGCGGTATTGGCCGATTCAGCGGTATTGGCTTTTACGAATTTTCGATCGATATTGAAATATCGACTGATAAAATTCTAATTCAAACAGCAATTGGTGTCCCTTTAGATTTTTCTGTTGCACGCCCCCCCCCCCCTTTATAATAATAATAATAATGACACGCACGTTGCAAGTTGTTATGCAAATTGCATAATAAGCATTAGAGTCGAAATTGACATTACAGGTAGTTTTATTGGGGCGGAAATTTAATTGAAATATTTTTAAATCGCATAAGAATGAGTTTTACAATTTTGTTTTGACCAACGTTACGTGCGCGAATAATGATTAATTAACAGTTTATGCTAATGTAGACTTTTTTTTAACTAACTCTGACCTCACCTCTACTTTATTCAATAATTATCCTTTCATTACATGCGGTTACAGCATCTTCGCTTACATCTGTCGAGTTAGCACTCACTTTGCATAATATGAATAAAATTTTTTTAAAAAATGTTAATTTCCGTCCAGTACCGTTTTTTTGGCCTCACGTTGAACTCTTTAACACAGCGATATGTCGAAGAGCAAACGAACGCTGCTTCTCAGCTCGACACTCGCGTTGATTCGTTACGTCACGGCGTCCTTAAATCAAACGTGCTAAGCGCTAGCTATGGGTTATACGCGAAGTTTCTCTCTTTAGGTAAGAAGAGAAAAAAGAAAGGTAAAAGTGAAAAGAAGAACGAAGAAGATATTTACTAACTTCGTTCTCGGTTTCTGTCGCGTCAACATTACGTACGAGCACGTGCGATTTGACGTGCAGACGTCGTATTGTCAAAATCGAATCTGTCTCTACGGTCCAATATTAAGTGAAAGTGTTGATTATATTTGGATCAGATTTTCAAAAAAAAATTGAAAATCTCGGATTGTTTTCGCCGAAAAAAAAATATTCTCCTAATTCAACTCCCATGACGCGTGTTTACCGTACCCTAAAAATCGCCTCGACAAGACTAGAAAATAAGTTACAAAAAAAAAAAAGAAAATTGACAAAAGTTTGTACATTAGAAAAAAAAGGTTAATTCCCATCGTCATTTTCTTCACGATTTTTTTTTTGGACACGTGGCAAGTACGTAAAGATTTGCCTAATTCTCGACGTAACGTATGTGGTACGTGAAAACAAAAATACGGAAACTGTTATTCTCAAAATTGATTCTACTTCTTCTTCGCGTATCGAGTCTGCCGGGGAATCTTTCAGGTTACATAAGACACCAGCGAGAAGTCGAAAGAGAAGCCACGAAATTTCTGTCCGGCGCGTAAATCATTGGCGCTCGTCGCGAAGAGCCACGACGACCTACGGCTATTGACAGGGACTGTAGTTTTATGGGTTATGTAAATGCGAGAAATCGTAAAGCCAGGAGATGAGTCTCTCCGCGACTCCTTGTCGTTAGCTCTTTCCTCCTTAGGTACGTATAGACGTGTTTTCCTAGTGAGCCGCCGGGGTCCGTGCATACGTTTACCTCTGTATCTGCGCTATGCAAAAATTTGTGACGTAGGCGCGCGCCGACCGTCGTACGGCGTCGGGCTCTGCTGTGTACTCGGCCTAACTGTACAACTCGTGCTCATGACAGCTATACTGTGCGCGGGGCTACTAGGAAACGCGACGGGGACTACCGCAACACGCGATCGATTGACGAGCTAAATATTTATTTGTTTTTATGCTTTTTTTTTTCTTTAATTTTTTTCTTTCTTTCTTTAAACGAAAACACACTCGTCTTTCAGTTTCCTCCATGTTGCGCGTCGCGCCTAATCTTATCTCCGTAGAAAGTCTCCGAGAATTTGGATCGTTGCGCGTTCATCGAAAAATGTCTGTGTTTATTTACATGATCGCGCAGATAAGATACTCTTAGCTTGACAATTTTCGCATTGATAACGGTTATCGAATTTTTCACGTATTTTTTTTTGTTTTCGTCCCGTCGCGTTTATATCCCCGACGTGTATCTGTAGTCAGTCAGCTGCCTTAACAGGATCCGTTCAGAGAAAGGAGAAGCTGTTGCGACCTCAGAGATAAAAAATATTGGAGGAGCCACGTAATCGAAAATCATGAATTGTTTTTTTTTTTTTTTTTTTCGAGACTTGCTGCTTCGAATTACTTCAATTCGAATTACGCAACGGCTGTATTGAAGTGAATGGCCAGGCGCGTTCGATAGGATTTAATGACAGCGAAGACATTTTTTTAAAATTCAAATATCATATTTTTCCTTGACCGTTATCATGTAAAATCGGCTAAGGGATGGATAAGATTTATAGACACGTCAGACTCTCGCTGTATCGGCAGGATGTCGCTTATTAAATAAATTGATTTCTTCCGAGAGCTTCCATCGTCCTTAACTGTGCGCGGGTAAAGTGACTTTAGACAGTTCTGTAGGCGCTTTGACGTCACTTGTGTCATAGGAAAGGATAGAGAAAGAGGCGGAAAGAAATTGATCATTAATTCTGTGGACGTACCTTAATATATATATATTTGCGCCAATCGATACAAACCAGCGATAACTCTGTCGTTTATACATAGATCACGTATCACGCACCTTCGTATCTTAATATCTATAGCAATCCACCAGTCACGACCTACGTCAGACTCAAAGTCTTTGCTATTAAGTTGTCCGTCGAACGGATATCATTGTTTTCCTCGATATGTTTGTTTTCCTTTTGCTTCAATTGTTCCCACGCATGAGATCATTCGTTTATATATGGTCCGTCACAAAGAAAAAAGATGAGCCAGACACTCTCTTTGATCAATATTAAAACGTTTTCATAACTTTCGTATATACATATATATCCTTGTTCGTTCACAATACTGCTTCAAGGTTGTTTTGCTTATCGACTTTTATATATACCGCGCAATGCCGAGCGTCTACTGCGTGAAGCGAATTGTGAAATTGGCGTCGTTCGGTTAACAACGTGACTTTCATAGCTCTCCGAATCCGTTCGAACCGGCGATTATTGGAAGGATGGTTGTTGAGATTATGAGGGATACAAAAATTACAGAAAACGTCCAACACTTTGGAAGATGAAAATTTTTCAAAATTAAAGTTCGTTATTCTTGTCCTCTATAGGTATTATTAAGACTCGGGTATAACTTCGCACGGTGTCCCTGAAACGATCGGGTAAATTTCCTTTGCTGCGGTTCGTCTCTTTCGTTCCTAATAAAATGTCAAACTAAAGCAACGGAAACGTCACGCGTCTAGAACCTCATTTACAAGTAATTTTCATGTAGCGTATCGACATAGTCACAGGGATACGAGATTGATCAGGTTTACGTTAACATTTAATCGAACTTCAGTAGCGTACCAATGGGTGGGTGGGGGGGGGGGGGGCAGAAGGAGCCAGTGACGTCAGAAAGCAAAAGGAAACAAAAACAGAGAAACGACAGATACAAAGGATCAGCGGAGTGGCAAAGAAGTCGAGAAGACGAGGAGAGATAAAGGAGAGCGAGGAGGCGGACAGATGACGAAATTCGTGACAAGATCCGCAATTGGATCACGTGCAGCTGTGTCAAGGCGGAGGGGGCGGGCGGGGGGGAGGGCATCTGCATTCTACGAATTCCATAAGTCCGACAGATCCTCGAAGGTATCGCACCAGTGGGCATAGGAGTTGGGTTAGGCCGGCAGGAGTCTGTTGTAAGTCTGCATGATTATCGATTTCGACATCGTATCGACGCGCCAAGGCCTAAGCGATGTATCGATACTGGACTTACGGTCGATTCGAAACGAGTAAATGCATTTTACCACGTTGTCGTGGCCAGGTCCGTCGGTAGTGTCGCGGAGAGGACGAAAAAAGTTCGAACGACTTTCTGAGAAAGTACGTACCACCAAAGTAGGCCATGATAAATGTCAGTGAGAACATGAGATTCTTCCGTCGATATATATGTAATAATACCACCATGTCTACGTGACTACCTTGACGTACTCCAGTCAAGGTCGACTTGCCGATTCCACGAGCGAATTATCGGTGCACGCCATATGCACTGAAACGAGACGTCTCGGCGAGTGGCTGCAGCTGCGTTTTACCTTGGTTAACCTAGAAAGGTATAACCCTAGAACGTATTTGATTTACGGTGACGGACATATCGAACGAATACGTTTTACGGATATCGGATTCCCGTGTATTTTATTATGACGAATGTCGTTCTTAAGTCGCGGTTGGAAAAGTTATTTGTTTGCCTTTGCTCGAGCCACGAGAGTGTATTTTACTACCGTGGACGCCAGCACCTTCCGTACCCGACGTAAGCCGAATCCGGTTCAACGGCCAAAACTGGTAGGGCACGTAAGTGTCCTTGGATGTTATAAGATGCGGATTGAGTAACCTTTTAAGTGGCCCACAGCTTTCAAACTAATTGGCTCCATGCGCCTCTGGCTGTTGTATGTAATATTATAAGGTAATAATAATTGGGTCATAACAACGGAGCAACAGTGACTACGGAGGTTTTTAAAATGGACGTTAATTATCCTTAGTGTAGTCAATTTATTGTTCGTGTACTTGTTGTCACGTGTACAAAAAATTTTTTTACGCGATATACTATACTCGAGGAAAGAAGTTTGAGGAGGAAAATTTTTTTCTATTTTCATTTATCAATCCCGAAATACGATAATGAGTCTCGTTTAAGTTTCAATGAATATTGACAATTTCGTATTGATACTGTAAAAAGTTAATTAGCTGTCGTGTCGGCGGTGTACCGATCATTATATATGATTGCCGACAATTTAATCATTGTCTACGATTACGTGAGAAAATACTGCATAGTGAGGGATACGTTTAATCACACCGATAACAACTGCCGCTTCGATAATTTATGTCACTTTAACGTCATTTAACTGATGCGGTTGTCGGTTGGTTATTGAATGAAATTTATTTATGTAATTTATTATCGCTGACGACAGTGTGGGAAGAACGCGATCACTTATCAGTCGTATTTATTACAAGGGACGACGAAAGTACCGAAGACTTTCGTTTGATGTAACGGAATTAAGAATCCACCGATTTGTATCTGTTTCCATGGTAACGAAATACAGGTTAGAGAAACATCCGTTCCGTTGTTAACCGTTATGCAAGTGGCGCTGCCATCGACCAAGAGTTATATTACACGATTAACTCCGGATACAGAGACGTGAAGAAAAAGGAAAAGCAATATGCCGAAACGTCAGACTCTAACGTTAACGTTAGATCCTAGTGTCGCACAGTGATATTTCTTCTAATTAAATGTTTCTTTTTGAACTCCCCGTTATGTTAAAATACAAATTACTGAAGTTGCTCAAGATATTAATGACGTTTCTTCGATTGACGCGTGTTTCCCATTATACCTTGGGGTACAGTACGATACAAAAAGTTGTCCTTGGTCGCGTCCTTTTTTTTCATAGTCACGTGACTCGATATTTTTAACGACGGGTGTCCCACAAAAAAGTATCAATAATTCATACGACTGGATGTTAAAGAGAAAAAAGAAATTGACACGTTTCCTAGTCGTTATGAAAATGACACTGTCATCTTGCATTCGGTGTCAACGAATTGGTCGAAACAATGAGAGGATTAAGCGGCTACGAGAACAATGCACGAGAACTGCGGACTCCGGCCAATGCTATAGTCCTTTGCCGCGTTCACCCAGCTTTATGGCTGGTCGGGTGTTGCGTCAAGCCGGCAACAGCGGTTTTCTTATGTAAGCAGATTTGATTATCGGCAGTCGGTTGGCTGCGGCGGCTGGTCGTTACGTTTTCGAGACTCTGGCTCTCGGCCGCCTGACTTCTATAACGATACACGCGCTGAGAGGTATAACGCGACGGCCTTTCACCGGACAATGACCACCAACCGGGGCTGTTGCTATACTCCGTCAAGTCTTGAAATCGCAGAGCCGTCAAGCCGTGACTCTCCTTGCGCGACTCCTCAGTGCTTTATTGCCGAGCACTGTTACTTACTTTTGATTCCTTTAGTCTCTTGCCCAGTTACACATACAGGTACTGTCAATTATCACAGTTCCGTAAGCTTCCACTTGTTTTGTCCTCCTAGTCGAAAATCGTAGAGACTTCAGTATTTAAGATGTAAAAAATTAATTAGCATTGGTATGAAAAAAAGTTCTTTTGATCGTAAACTTTTAACGATTGTGCGGACTGACATTTAATCTGTTATTAATTTTGGACATTATATATGTATATGTATGCCTAGCGAAAAACAATATAATGTAATAATGTAATTGTCTTTGTTGTCTAGGACCATAAGACGGGGTGATGCAATTATGAATAAAGGTTTCAATTTCTTTTAATTAAGGCAGCGTGTATATGTGTAGTGTGTAAGTATAGGTTATTCAGCGTGATATATTGTCGTTATCAAAAACCAAAAGAATTCTATGCTCGAGCGATTATGTGAATGGAGTGTGTTTATTGGCTACGTGAAAATAATAACAATTGGATGCGAGCCTCGTGATCGAAAATACTTGCTTAACCAGCATTAGTCGATCTTTAATAAGAATGATCGCGTGTGTATTCGTCGACGGCCAATAGGAAGGACAATCGCTCGTATGCTGAATATCAATTGGTCGTTCGCAAAATGCTGCGACGATATCTATCTGGAGATGTGCACGCAGAAAATTTTCGCTTCATGCAAATCGTATCGATTTTTTTTTCCAAGGCTCTTATCCTTTTCGTTCAGTCTATTTTTTTTTTTAATCTCGAGTGAGGTTAATAGACGCGAAATTTCGTTAAATGGAGTTTCATAATTAATTAATATTAACGTAGTCATTTCAATTTTGCATAGCGAATTCTTCGTCTTTCGTGTGTTTACGAGAGAATTCATAGTTCGTGATGTAATAGATGATTTTTAAAAATATGTTACTTTACGAGCTTGACGATTTTTAATATACTAATTTACAATGCCAGGCGGTTTTTTAAATCAATTTTTTTTAATATGTTCGCATGCATTGCGTAGGAGTGTCGTGTGTATTTATCCTCGAAAAAAAGTGCATTTTTTTTTTGAAGAACTAATGTCTCATAAAAATTTTAAACTAATTATCATATCAATTCTGTTGATAAGCGTATGAATAATCAAATTTAGAGTATAAATTGAACGCTAGTTTGTTTCTCTAGACGAGTCCTTACGGTTTTAAGATGCTATACATATGGACCGTTTATTTTGAAAGTGGTGTAAAGTCCATTTTCTCTTGAAATAAAATAACAGTTATAAATAAAAAGTTTACACTAAATTAAGCATGATTAACATATTTCATTTTTTTTTTAAATGAACTTGCACCACTTTAGAAAATAAACGGTCCATATATTGATTCTTTTTTTTGACACTGCAAATTCTCAAAATAAAATCCACGTGGTTCAGGGGATTATAGCTCGAGGCACCAACTGCTTGCTCCAATGTTTTTCTGTTGTTACCTTCGAACTTATAATTTTGAATGAATAACTATTTCAAAGAACTCTTGAAATTTATAGTCAAAATCTGCGATAAACAGCCATTCAATTTACAAAAAAACAGTGAGCGACGCTGCTCGAAGGCTGTTGAGAATCTCAAGTCGCGATCCGCTAATAACAGACCAATAAAGTAATAACGCTCGGTCGTTAACGCAGTACACGCGGAGCAGCGAATGCTTCTACGTCAAATCTTTTTAATGTCTGCGAATTGACGTTTCTACGAATAATTCTATGATTATCATTCTTTGCGGTCCCGTGACGCGCCTTAAGTTACTCAAAAGCTGCAATGAAGTTCTCGAACGTTCTATCCGCTTTAATTTCGTTTCGTAAAACTCATTACACGCATACGCTAACGATTAAGCGTGCATGTATACATATATATATATTCCGACGCTTTGCTTCATTCACACTCGTAAAATCGCGTTAAGTACCAAAGAAAAATTCGGCGATTACGTATTAGAAAATATATCGTTGAAAAATCTTATAGGTTTGGGATTTTACAGATAATAAAATTCAACACCTGCACCATTGATTGATCTTGTCCTCTGGCCGATTTTCAAAGACTAATTAATTCGTTAATTCGGATCATCCGTCTCGTCACGTGCAATGAACGTTTTCGGCGTCGCCATAAATACGTCACTTCTCGTTCGTGGTAGCTAAATTTTACTTATTACGCAACTTTTAGGAAATAAATACAAAACCGAACCCTCCTCGACGTTCCCTCTACTCATTGTTCAAGGGTGATTGATTGCCTGTAGTTCGATCCTCGACAATGGTCTTTTATTGGCTCGTTCTGGATACTGTTTGCTGTACGGCGTCCAGGGTGTCTGATGTCCTAACGTGGATAAGACTGTTTGAAAAGTTTAATGGGATTTTGAGAATTTTCTCTTTTGAATTTAACGTTCTCGATGACGACAATTTGACATCTTGCTAAAGGTTCTTCTTCTTGATCCTTTTTTTTTTAACTAAAGATTGAACGTCAGAGGTTTAAGTACCGTAGCGATATCCTCTTTGTGCTCAGAGACAGCAGCGCTTGTCTCCGCCGGCAGAACACTGTTTTACCGTCCGTTGGTACGAGACATTGAAAGTTCGTAATGATCGTTTAATTGAATTTTACTTTATATAATTACACATTTATTGTGCAACTTCTTATATAATTCACATTGAAAGGTCCCGCGTAAACGTTTACTGCTTTGTCAGTCCGTAGCGCAATACAAAAGTGGCCACTAGCACGCAAGAGATTGTAACGTAAACAGTCGACGAGAGTTGAATCGCACAGTGCCATCTATACTGAGGTAATTAATTGCACAGAATTGTCAGCGTCCATTCTTTGGAATACAGATGATCGAAAAGGATGCTTATGTTTTATAATATCCCCAAGGACAATCTTTTGTTTCGTCTTACCCCATAGTCGTAGCATTGCATCATTAACCCGGTAGTAGACGTGCAGTCTACGAGAATGCTCTTGAATTTAAAAATTATTAGACTATTCCTCGATTTGATCGGTTACAGCCTTTCTTGCGTGTTCTTGGGCTTGAATCGTTGCATAAGAGTACAATAAAAATTTGAAAATCAATTTTATCTAATAATTCCATTTCCCGAAGAAAAAAAAGAAGTTCTATCTGTCTTGGGTTTTATCGAAATTTTCGTAAGTCGATGAACTTGAACGTGCAGTTAAAAAAAAAAGGAATTAAACCTAATTGCTTTAGAGGCTTAAAATTTTATTTTCATACTTTTTTTTTTACAGAAGTCGAATGCGAGGTATCCAGTCAGGTGGAATATTCACTGCAAGCGATTTGGGGCGTTAGCATAAGAGAACTGCACCTGGCGCTATGGAGGCCGTGGAATGCCCTGAGGGACGCATCTCTGAATGGCACACTTCTTCAAGGACACGCGCAGTACCTGACGCCGCCGCAAACGTATCCTTTCTTATGTAAATTGTTAAAATGACGAAAAATAAGACTACGAGCTCCTCGCGATTGAAAATAATAAACCAGCTTCTAACCTCTTGTGTCTTTCCTATCGAATGTACGAAGAATTCCAAGCCTCGGATGAGCAACTTCCAGACAATTCCGAGCGTACGTGTTTTTGGTGTAGTTTTGATTGGCGTGACGCTCGTTAAAAAAAAATATTATATCTTTTACATAAGATTCCTCGCGACTTTTTTTTTCTACGTTACGAATATGCTCTTCTAATTCTGTTTTTTTTTTTTTTTTACGAGTCACCGTTGATTCGTTCTGAAAACAAGGCAACTGTAAGGTACAAGTAAAATTGTTAATAGGATACATAAAATTAGCATTTAAAACGTTAATAACACGTCGACCGACCGTCGTCTGGGATAATTCAGTTTGTTCGGATGAAAATAAATAATCACGTTAAAGTTTCGAATGTCAAGAACATTTCGTGAAATTTTCATACGCGTAATATATATGTCTTGCTGTCTTTCCTGTTTTATTATTTACTTCTTTTTTTTCGTAACATAATAAATAATCACGCTAAAGTTTCGAATGTCAAGAACGTTTCGTGAAATTTTCATACGCGTGATATATGTCTTGCTGTCTACCCTGTTTTATTATTTACTTCTTTTTTTTTTAAACATAATATTTCCATGACTAAGAATCATCAGTAAGCAACCGCACGGAGAGGAAACGCTCAGGTTATCCCTCCCAGCTCCAGAATTGCAGCTTGGTACTCCGCCACGTCTCTGCTATCCTCTCGTCATTTTTCTCACGCGCAAAGACAACAGAGATCCACATCCTGACGAGACGGTAAATTTTTTCATAGGCAGCGCACTCGAATTACTTTAATTACGTTAATTGAGCGATTTAGAGGGGAGCAGCCGGTGCGCGAGTCTTTACAAAAGACTTTGTCAATAACAAATGAATATCTTGCCTTTGTTTTTAGGTGGCCCTAGTGAATGTTGTTCACATTAAGGATAGCGTCTGTACGTTGCCAACTTCGATATTAGCACAATATCTGAAACAAGCGAACGGCCAATTATCCTGTCTCAAGGTGAGTACGTCACTGGTGGGTCCTTGAATAATTGTAACTATGCAAATTTTCGTATTTCCCATGACTCGCTGTTGGTAAGTATTGCTAATCTCTTTCAGTGACTTAGACGAGTCATAGGAATTATTTTAAGAAACATTGCACAGTTAAAAGTTATGCTTTTGTTACCGAAAGTATTGCATTCGCGTTTTAAGGTGAAGCCTCAGCTGAAATTCCATAACTCGACATGACTCAAATGCAAATATACTTCCATGCCGGTATCCATAAATTAATACCACCAATTTCTTATATCAATTTCATAATTGATTTATTTAATTATATATTTAAAATTGCAGCAACTCTACCTGGCTACTGGTAATTCTACTAGCTACGAAGATGACATGTCCACTGGTCTGGGACCTGCACTCGCCCTTGCAGAACCGTGCAACAACAGTGGTAACAATGCGAGAGGTGCATTGGTAGCTTCCGGCGTTGGAGATACGGAAGGTTCACTTTGGAATTCAGCAGGCGAGCAGCTCTGCGTAGTTTGTCAGTATTTTCCTTTGTCGAGAGCCTTGCTGCCCTGCAGACACACCTGCATCTGCGCGTCGTGTTTCGGCAAGTTGGACAGATGCCCCATGTGTCGAAGCCCCATCAAGAGTTACTTCTGTATACGTGGCGAGGAATACATGCCACCGGAAAAGGAAGTGAATCCTTGCAAGCGAAGACAGAGTGCGCATGGCGCGTCGCACTGGCTCCACGACTGGAATGATCGACTTACCGATTTCTTGGGTTTTGCACGGTAGACCTTGTTTTACCTCATGTTCACCAATAACGAAGACGTCTCGTTCGTTCGCAGAAATCTCGGATGTGTTTCGGACCGTTCTAATGTTTCGACTGTATTGTACACACCGTTTCCCCTTAAATGAATCGTCGTCAATGTTCGCATGCCTGGTTGGAAAAAACTTTTAAACTTAAATCACAGATATTTTTTTAAATATTTGGATCTCAAGCGTGTCTATCGATGGACTAGGATAAGGTTAGCTCTCCGATGTGAGATTGTTTGCTCTTGGTACTCCGGAGTGAAACTGTTCAGACAAATTAGTTAATGATTTTACGTGTATATGAAGAAAAGTGGTAGTGAGATATAGGGAGAGAGAAACAAGAGAAGAATTACCTGGAAGAATGTATTTTGTCGAAGAACTTTATTCAGTAGCTGTAAGTTATGGCCGAAGCAATCTCAAGTTTCTTACTTCCAATTGACCAGTTGTTTGTAGCTTGATGGATGCAGATCGATCAGTTTTATGGAGCTTCTGTTTATTCTTAATTTCTATTCGATAAACAGCAAACAACCAGAAGTAGATATTGGTTTGATCTGATATTTTGTATACATTATTATCGTATCATTTGTAATACAATGATTCTTAGAAAAATTATGGACCCATTTCAGATGCAAGATCATTAAAGTTATGTTGATAGCAGTTTTTCAATTTCTAATAATTTTTATGGAAGGAAATGCTGTTAAGCTCGATGATTTTTCATGTATAAATTTATCGTATAAGCTTTACCTCGAGAACACACACTTTGCTTCTGTTATCTGAATGGCAAATGTTGTTTTCGCAGGACAATATTAACTCATTCAGCCGAAATAATGAGGTAGGCTCGCAACGTCCACAACAAGTACGAGACAAAAAAATATCGGTCGAATGGGTTAACCGTACTCGAATAATTTCTTCTTTGTTCGCCCAGACAATTTATCTTAGTTTGTTAACTTAATGAATATTCTACGATACTTGATTTAGCTGGGAAAGAAAACTTTCGTTTTTTTATTTGAAAGATGAAAATGATTTGAGACGAGCAGGTGACAACGATTGCTGAGATAACACGATGAAATATATTAGAATTTAAGTTGTAAATACACAGACTGTGATAATCCTGATGATATCTTTATAATTGTGGATTTCACTTCCATAGGAGGTGGTTAGTTTAAAAAAAAAAAAAATAAGGAAGGCACTCGAAAGCAACTTGTAATAATTTTGAATAATTTATTTTAACGAATAACAGAACCGAACTCACAGCCTCGTGCATAGTTTCTATCAAAGTTTACAAAGATTTGCGTTAATGTTTAACTTCGTGAAAGTGTAACTGAAAGTTACAGATGTGGCAAACCTGTAAATACGTTTCATAAGTAATAGCCACGACCTATGGTATCAACGTATTTTATTAGGACAACTTTAAATATGCCCTATTAATTTATGTGATAGTTTAATATTCCAGTGATGAGACGTAACGCTCTACCTGTATACGAAAATTTGTACATAATTTATTTAATAAATAGTGGTATTCGAATTCATGTATAATGTGCTGTCTCGCTAGTTGAAGGTATTTGCAAATACAGTAACGTTAACAGTAACAATGCTGTCCCACTCTTCGATAGTTCTTTATCAGAATTCAGTGTCTTTAGTTGTTTCCAATCACGCAGCCCTCTCGCCCTATCGTGTATTCAACGATAAGCTCGATAATTAGTAGAGGGAACAAGCTGAACGCCCCAAGGCGCGGGAGACGCGAACTATGGGAAAAAGTCTTCAAGGTCAGTTATATAGCATTCAGTTAACGGAACTTTACTGTACCTTCAGTTAGTATTATATTTTATTGCATGAAACCCGGAATATCGATAGTTTATGTCATGCAATATTCGTACTGGCAGTGTAATACGCGTGAGCAGAACAATGGATTCATACAGCAACCTCCACAAAAAAAGTCCGCCAGAATAATAGTACCCACGTATAGAAATTTATTGCTTTTGCATCCTACATTCTGTTATATGACAAATTTCTATTAAAAAACAATTGCGTTCTTTACATTTAATTGTACATTTATTTCGCCTTTTCCGTGCTATTAATCCATTCTATTATATTTAAGTCGTGAGTCGAGTATGTAGAGTAAATGCGTAACATTTTCTAGCTATTATATAGGGGGCAGTTTCGTTGCTGATGAACTGGGTACGTATTTGGTAGAGGTGTGGTAATCAGTAATCATGCAAAGGCTGGAAAGTGTATTTCTTTAATTAGCTAGTACTATCTTTTGTATAAGGTATTTGTTCGAGGTGAAATTCATATGCTCCATTGTAAAATGATTAAAAACGCCATAAAGTAGTCATTTAGGGTGGGCCTCAAGGAATCCTTATGTCTGATTCACAAATGGTATTTAAGAAATATTTAACCTATTGGAGAGCAAAGTCTATAATACCTATGAGTAAAAAAAGTAATACAATTGATTAAAATTGCTTAGCATAACATCTTAAGCATAAGTTGTAAACTGTAAACAACAATATTGCATAAAGCTACGTTATTGGCTATTTCGAAAAAGTTTCTGTTGGAGCTAACGAATACTGAAGTCTTGTATTGCTTATGTGGTTATGTTATGTTATGTTGTTGCGATTCAACTCGATTAAAAGAAAAAACCCAGTAAATTCAAGTACAACACCAATATATTGACAAAAAAGATAATTGAATATCATAAAACAATTTAATAGCGAGAAGAAGGTCTATTCGTCTCATCGCTACGAAAATATCTTTGTCGATTTTCAATGAACGACAAATCATCCGTAACTTGTGCCAATATTAAAAAGTAACGATTATTTATAATTTTTTCGATTGTACACAGTAAATTAAGTTTTAAAGGATAAAGTGAATTCCTTAATTATTGTTGCACAATCTTTTTGCTGCTAGAAAATCAGAAATACGAACACTGAACTGTGGTGAGCCTGCAGCTTCTTTGGTTTACGCCTGTACGTATGAGTTGGTATTAGTCGCGTGAAAATCTAGCCTAAGTTAATGGCGGACTAACGTCGTTCTCTTTATTTTTTTTTCCAACAATACTTTTGCGTGTACCGTAGAAAAATCTTCATATAAATATTACAGAAGACTGTGCGCGTTGTTTTTAATTTTTCGATCCGTGAGAATTACTTTTCGTGATACATTTTGCGCAATATGTTTTAAAGAAAACAGCGACGCGCTGTAGGATCATGGTCGCGTTGTGTGGCTTAGTATAGTTGATTCGTGTAAACTGTAAACATTGTGCATGGCAACTTCCCGTGATAGCCCTTTTGGTTAAAGGACTTATCATCGCCCATAGTTTCTCTGCGGTTTGATAAATGCAATGTAAAATGCATGAGATGTAGGAAATCACACTTGTTTGCATTGCGAAATATATTTATTGATACGTGTCCAGTATGGATTTGACTTTGCTGCTTGGTGAGCAACTTTATGTGACTTATGTATTTTCTTTTGTACTAGTTTACTAACTGTTAAATCATCAGTTAATACAGTTATATTGTGGATGCTATATTTGCAATGCATAGCAAACATGATTCAGTTTTTTGAATTTGTATACTGTGATTTGTACTTGTTATCCTTGAATTTCTCATTATACCTTATCAGTGTATGTATTTTTTATATGCAACTGCTTAATATCAAGCGTAGTTTATTGGTTGATGCATTCTAGAGTTGCTATGTTTTACCAAGTAATTGCATCTATGACGTATTAGTCGAATCTGTTGAACGCAGAAATTGACAACACCAAAAGCTTCATGTGAGAATGGCAATTGTTATTTCTATAACTTCTTTCTTTTGTAGGCCAAGTGTCAAATATTAAATGAAGTTAATATTTGTATAGAGTATTATAAAATTAATATATTTTTTTTTTTAAAGACATCTTTAATTTAAATTATTAGTGTGCGGTGCTTAAGTTTTATTGTATTTTACGAGTTCATATATAGAGTATTTGGAATATATTTTGCTTAAAAACGAAGTCTTGCTTATCATTATATGTCTTGTCAATTTGATGCTTTCTCGATAAATAAATTATTATACTAATCACTTTCGTACTGAACTTAAAATTGCATACTTATAATAAATTTTAATTGACGAACAACTTGTATCAATCTCTGAAAATATTAGTATTATTGAGCAAGTGTCATGTATTTGACAGATTGATATCCAATTATGAAATCTTGTGAACCAAATTCAGTAGGTTATTAATAGTTCTATGTTCTGTAAACCCTAATTCCAAAACTGATAAGGTTATTTTCTGTTAACAGGGATCCTTGTGATTTGATAAGTTACTTGAATGAGACTGCTTATATAATCATGGAGCAACAGGCAGTAGATGGGCAGGCAGCTGAAGTTGCAAGATTGGAAAGTGAGAAAACTCTACAACACAATGTGCATGTAGTCAATACTGAGGCTGTAACGATTGTAGAAGAAGTTGAGATTGATAATGTCACAACTGCAATTGATACACATTCAACTGCAACAATAAATGTTGAACCAGCAGAAATTCTGGAGTCAACTGATGCAGTTTTGGAGTTTGGTAATGAAGCTACAATCGAAGTGATCGTTGGCTCTGAAGAAGGTGGATTTGAATCATTGAACCCTTGCACATCACACAGCGTCGAACCTAATGCTCCACAGTTGAGTTCTACCACGACAGATACTGCTACTGATAGTCCTCAAGAGAGACATGTTAATAATCTACTAGTAAAAAAAGGCGAGGACACAGATGAAGTTGTGAAATCAGAAAACGTAACGTTGGAAGTAGCAGTACAGAAAACTGTCAGAGACCTAAGTATTAAATTAACGGAAGACGTAGAAAATGTCGACTCAGAATTGAAAACTAGCAACCACATGCTGCAAGTCGAAACACCGAATAAGGAAGGTGAATTAGATAGCGACAAAATTATGTTAATGGAACCTAAAAATGTATTGTGTAACAACGAAAACATATCTGAATACTCCGCACTCTGCCATGTGGAAGACTCACCAAGCGTCAAGGAACTGAAAGAAAAGGAGGAAAGCCTTGTTATTGATCAAGATATATCGTCAGATTGTGTGAATCAAAATTGCGAACGGAACGAGCAATTTGAATGTAGTTCCACTTCGATAAAAAGTGCAGGACCTGACTGTGAAACAACGCTTTTAACAAATTCTAAAGAGGATAGCACAGTATCATCACTGGTATCAAAAGATGCTTCATCGACAAATGATTTGACTGATAGATATATAACAGAAAATTCGACACATTCAGATATATGTGTGCATGTCAGTTCACAAGATACTCAAGTCTTTGATGATAGCCTTCAAGAAAAATCCAATCTAATTATTCAAGAAGATAATTCCAATCATGCGAATGACAAGGACAACTTCGGGCTCGTTATTTACGAAGAAAATACCAAAGGGGAGACTATTTCCATGGAAATGCTTGCAGATTCGGAAATCATTAACAATACTAGAACTGACGATGATCAATGTCATTTGAGTTCAGTGTCGTTAGTTAAAATCGAGTTTGTAACGGATCACGATCTTACGACCAGTGGAAACGAGGCGATTACCGTGACAAGTGTAGAAACTCCAGGTATTGACAATCAGGAAGAATCGCATGATTTATTAGTAATGCTGGATAAAGACGATTGTACTGTAAAAGAAGTAAGCACGGATAATCATTTTATTGCTTCAATGAAACCTGTTGTGCAGTCACATTCAAAGAACGTCAAAGACACGCTTTATTCAAAATCCAAAAATGACGTCGAGTCGACGACAGTGAAGAAACAAAGGAGCGTTGTGCAGGACATTGTCGACGAGTGGACCGATGAGAATCAAGAAGATTCTGTAGATGGCCAAAAGCAGCAATCGTCCTTTGGACAAGATTCCGTAGAAATTGAGTTGAAGACACTGCTGGAGGATGAAAAAAATAAAAAAACATTCGAGCACAATAAGGAATTATTGAGCAGAAAGGAAGAGGAGCAACAAAGTGTAACAGGCCCTCTTGCAGGAAGTAACAATACGTTAAATGTCAGCAACAAATCAAACGAACAAACTAAGTCAAAGAACATAATGATCCTTTCGATAGAGAATGAGCATAGTGAGATGGTCAGAGATTCAGAGAAAACAGAAATGAAAAACATTCCCAATAAAGAAGCATTGAATAAAATTCCTCAGCAAGTGCATGGAAATTTGTCAAAGCGTCTATTGCAGGATAAGCAGATTTCACTTAAGAACAAGGTGTCGACGCCAAAAGCTGGCGTTAAGCTTCTTGGACGACCTCTGACGAGTCAGATAGCTTCTACCGCCGAAGTGACGGAAGTACTGAAGGAACGACTACGAGAAAAGCAAAAGAACTTAGAGATGCCTCAGAGACCAGACATTTTTTTCGTTAAGAAATTGACGCAACGATTATCTAGCAAGTTATCTGCAAGCTCAGTGAATCCTTTGCCAAGACTCATTCCACTACCACAAAAAGCAGCATGTCCTAACGATGAAGTTTGTGAAACGAAAACGGCGACCACCAGTACTACTACTCCTGATAAGAGTAAAACTGGTAACACAGATAACAAAGAGTTACTCGCAATTCTAGAAGGCGACGTTGATCCTGATTGGTCCAATTTAAAACCTCCAGTTTTAATAGCCGAAGACAAGCCTTCCAGCACCAAAGCACACCATAATACACCCCCAAAATTGGATCCTCTAATCGAACGCGAATTAGCATTGAAGCAACTCCTTGAACTGCCTTCTGTTCCATCTACCAAGAAAACCAATGCTAAGAAAAAGAAAATCGTACAGGTTACCAGTAATGATGAGAAACAAACTCCAAAAGTGTCAGCTGTGAATAGCAAAAATACCAACAGTGAACCTTTGCAGAAGGATGTATCGTCAAAGGATCCTCCTTCAGTTTACGAAGAGTCACCAGAATCATTGGGTAAGAATATTTCCCAGATTGAACAACCAACTGTATCCACTCAAGATGTTCGATTGGATGAATCAAGGTCCGGTAGGAAACGAAAACCTACCGAAAGAGCTCGGGAACACGAACAGAATACTTCAAAGAGGCAAAAAATCTACAAAGGTAAGATTGCGGTGAAGTCGCCTCAACCTACAGAAAATGTTATGGTACATGCCAGCCAGCGAGAAGAAGAAGAAGAAGAAGAAGTTAAAATTCCAGAGGGCACACATGACCAATCCACGGAAATTGAAGAGAGCCAAAAAACTAATGAATCCTTAACGAAATCAGTATCTGCTGGTAAACAAGCTGTGAACAAAGCAGACGTAACGCCAGGTAAAGTTGTAACCACATACAGTTCACGGTCGAAGCAGAGTCTTGGGAAGAAAGGGCCACAACCAATTGCGAAGCGAAAAATGGCAGTGAAGAAATTACTACGTCGTAAAATGCAAACGAACAAGAAAGCAGTCAATTTGAAATCAAAACTCTCAGTGCCCACAAAGAGCGCAGGTAAATCACAAAAATCGGTGTCGGAGATCAGTCCAGGAGAAACAAAACCAAAGAAGAAATTGATTAATGAGATTGACAGGTTGCTTCAGGATGAGGGAGTTGTCAATTTATTATACGATGTGGAGCAACCAGATAAAAAGCGTTTGGTGCCAATCACAAAGTCCCAAACAAAAGTAATGGACATACAGAAAGTGCAGCGCGAGTTGAAAATTAGAACGAAGCTAGTGCGTAACGCGGTTCTACGTTTGCGTACGTCAAACGTAAGCAACGTTAAGGTGTCACCAAGATCAAAAAGAGGTTCGGTGGTACGATCAAGTAAAAATTCACTAGGCGAAGAAAGATCCAGCGAGCACATCAGATCTCCACGTTTGGCTGCATCTGCTGCGAATGAATTTGT
Source organism: Calameuta pygmaea (assembly GCA_031762395.1). Classification (NCBI taxonomy): domain Eukaryota; kingdom Metazoa; phylum Arthropoda; class Insecta; order Hymenoptera; family Cephidae; genus Calameuta; species Calameuta pygmaea. The sequence continues at coordinate 11,749 of JASANN010000159.1, read as the reverse complement.
ATTTCCCGCGAAAATTAGAAACGCTGCAGATGCATCCGTTATCGTACGTCGTCATTCATCGAGTTCATTCTCCAGCGCTTCTTATAGTCCTAGGGTGAGTATTGATGGTCCAGAGAAACAAATGTTACATGACGGTTCGAAAGATAAGAAATCAATTGTCGAAGAAACTGGGGCGCATCTACTCAGGTCGAACAAGAGGCGACACTCGCAAGATGAAAAGACAAAACAGTCTGGAGATTCGAAGAAGACTAAAAAGAAAGTCCCAGCAAAATCAGAGTCCGAAAAATCTGCTTCTAAACCGATAGTCGATGTAGACGTTGCAGTAGTCGATGATAAGCCGACGGTGGCAACGCGCTCGAATAAACGTATAGAAGCGAAGAAAGCCGAGAAGACGTCGTCCAAGATGACAGAGCTTGTTGACATTGACGAGGGTAGTAATAGCAGCTCCGTCAGTAAAATAGTGACCCGATCTAACGGAGCGTCAGCAGGCAAAACAGTAACAAAAAGTAAAAGAGGCGCCAAGGGCAAAGTAACCTTCGCAAAAGGCGCTGAAGCCGACAAAGGGGAGGAAACGCCGAAGCAAGAAGATGAGTTATCAGCTTGTCTGGCAGAAGTTGCCACGGCGCTTTCGGATGTCAGTGGAATTTCCGGTCGGTCCGAAAACGCAATAATTAATCGTAAGCATAAAGGTAAGATATTTTAATCAAGCTATACATCTATTTTTTCCATTAATTAACCGTTAAGCTGTGTTGTTACTCATTAATCGATCAGAAGAAAGAGCTTGGAGAGATGCAAGGAGAGTAATTAATATATTTCTTTTTAGCTAACGCGAATTTAACTAAAACGACTGATACCGCTGGGGGAAAAAAAGCGAAAATCGATGGAGAAAGTTCCTTTAGCAATAAGGAAATAAATGTGCGTCGTCATGGAAATCTTGTACAGCTCATACTTACTCCATCATCTTCTACTAAAATAAGAAACGGAATCACGCTTCAGGTATGAATCACTTTGTTATTCGATTAAATTGATTTCTTTTTCGATTATATTATGGAAGCGAGGTGTCCTTTGTATCTTTACGAATTGAATTGTGGTAAGAGTAGAGAATCACAGCCAGAGTAATTAAACAAGCCGAAAGCTGATTGGTACTATCAATCCCAAGGAAAACTATTTCTTACAAGCTTCAGTGCCGTCTACAATATGTACAGAATAGATAATCGTGAAATAGAGCTACCACTTCATTCGTGAACTTATGAAACACATTTTACAATCTGAATGCTATGTCATAATAGAAAACTAAACGACCTAATCGATGATTTATTTCCTGAATATTAGGTGATGCGTGAATTTCGTGAAATTTTGTCAATTTTGAAGAAGGATGACGAGTGTCGTGTCGTTCTTTTGACATCTACAGGAACAAGTTTCTGTGAAGGTTTAGAATTGACAAATATCTTACAAGTTGATAAAGAAAAACGACTGATGCATGCCCAAGAAATGGCCAACGGTGTTAAGTATGTATAAAGAAATAATTTATGATTGAATGGTTAAATGGATCTTATCTCAGACAAATGATTCAATAAAATATCAAGCTATTAAAAAAATCCACTGGGAAAAGGAGACATAAATTTTCATACATTTCATAGTTTGCAAATTTTATTTCAATAATATGTCTTCGCGTAAGATTCTTAAGTATTACATCTGATAATATTATACATAATGAGTGTCATATTTATTCTTTCTCGTTTTAGGAGCTTCATTAAAAGTTTGGCAACTTTTAATAAGCCAATCGTTGCTGGCGTGCAAGGGGCTGCTGTTGGACTTGGTGTAACAATGCTCCCATTATTTGACCTTGTGATAGCTAGTGATAAAGCAACGTTCAGTACACCATATGGCAAGTTAGGTCAAATTGCTGAGGGAGCTGCTATCTTCACACTTTCCCACACGCTTGGTAGCGCCTTTGTAAGTATTCAATTCAGTAAACACAGGTTTCAGGAACTCAGTAAAAACATAGTAAAGTAATGAAAAAATTGGATATATATCGTTAAGAATTGTGTTTAGCAAGAAAAAAATGATATATATTTTTTGTATACACACTGCAGACTATCAAATATTTGTATATTTTTTCAGACTAGCGAGTTACTACTAGGAGGCAGAACGTTTACAGCCAGTGAGGCATTGAGAGCTGGACTTGTCACAAGGGTTCTTTGGCCAGATCGGTTTCAAGACGAACTGCTACCTTCGTTGCGGGTAATGAGCGAACAGTCATCACAGGTAAGCAGCCTTTAACAGATCTTTAATGATATTTTTATTACATTTGGTTCTGAAAATATGTAACGCGTTTGCAATTATTTATCAATTAATGTATTTAAATATATTACAAGATGAATTACATATTCGATAAGAACGGGATAAAAAAAAATATTACTGAAGAATTGATTTCTAACGCTGCATTTCTCATTATGAACATGATGAGAAACGGTATTGTAACGTTAGACTGCAATATTCGAATTCTTGATTCGTTACACTTTATCCTACCTTCTTCCAGTTTCTAAGAGTTCCAAGATATTGTTTGCCAGTAATCTGTGTTATTGTTTTGGAAATGGATAACAGTAAGCTCTATAAGCCGGTCCTGAGTAAAGTAGCTCCTGCACGTTTTTTAGCGTCTTGTTTTTGTAGATGCACAAATGACCCCATGGGCAGGTACATTGATAGTATACCGAGTATAAGTCAGATCTGACATTTCCACAAAATTCAAGGCTTTCGCACATCCGTTGCTGCATTTTTTGCAATTTCCAAAGTGATTATGAAAAAAAAATAGTTCATTTATAGTTTAGTGTCACTACTTGGTGTCAGACTTTATAAAGGTATTTTAGAGACTTCAGATATCTATTTTAAGTCTCCGGTACTGCAGACGGTAAATAACACAAACTTCATTAGGATTTAAAACTAATTGTTATCCTTGCAGAACGTGCTGCTAACTATGCATAGAAATAAATTTCCGATTTGTTTGTGTTATAAACGATTTTTAAAGCTGGAGGTTCAAGATGGCTGTTCGGTGCCTCGAGACTTTTGAAGTCGTTTGATAGAATAATGCAGTATTTTCATGTCATTCAAATATAGACCAGATTCGCCAACCTTACTGTATGGATATTCAAACACCAAGTTTAAACTTTACCTTGACACATCTGAATACTTGAATTATGTTATTGTTTTCCTCGTAAGAATATTTCTTCAATTTCCAATAGTGAGTCTTCGGGCACAAACAGTTCACAGTCACATTGTGAGGAATCAAGTACGCGTTGCTTGAATTTCCTTTTCCATAAACAGTTACAGCCTTTTGCGTATGCGTGCAAATAGTCTTCTTTGTGGTACAAAACTACGTAATAAAAATATTAAATTATTTAAAAAATTCCTTACCTTTGTGTACATTTAAATAAAAAAAATTATCAAGTAACTAGAACCAGGATCCACTTTAATTCGAGAAATCAAAGAACTCAAAACTCAAAATAATTTGTACCGCTCGTTCGTCAGTCTTACCTTAAGATGCGATCGATTATTAAGAGCCATCGATACGCGATCAGGATTTTTGTCCCACTGCCAAGGGCATTCTATTCCATTTGGACATCGGCAAAATCTTTCTGACAATGTTGGCATCCAAAATCTTTTGTGCACAGCGCTACATACTTCGTCCTGTTGGCATTCGTGTAAACCACTCTCGCCCTCTACCTAATAAATAAATATAATAATATTATGATAATTTGAAAAACAGGATATCACTTAAAAAGAATGTCACTTATTAAATAACACCCCATTAGTAAGAGCCTAAGTTTTTCTATGCTTTTCAAAAAGTCCCTTATCCAAAATGTGTACCTCCTGATAATAAAAATCGACAGTATAATTCTCACTTTCTTTTCAGTGTCAAGGTTTCAAATCAATCTAAATTTTCAGTAGTAACAGTCAATGCTGATAGTATTCTGATTTAGAGTACTTACTCCATCGTTATACTTGAAGGCAACTTCGCTTGATTTACTATTGATGACTTTATATATTGCAAAGCCACGATCCACTAGAAATATTAAAACTATCACAGACGACAGCATTCTGACACAGGATACCATACTTTACGTGAACACCACTGATTCGGCTTAAACTCACATTATCTTTAAAACCACGCAATGTCTGACATATGACCAATCCCACACAGTGACACCCACGTGCTCATTTATATGCGTGGCTTACACCGAACCTCCACAATATTAATATCCATTGCCTTGTCCTTGTACAATTTTAATAAATCCTCAGACGCAATTAGCAAAAACTCACTAGACATGCCAACTTCGTTTTATAATCATTTCTGGTCTTACTCCGTTTCCAAAAAAAAAAACTTATTGATCACAGTCTTCAATCTTATGTGACACTATAGCTTGCCCAATAATAACCCAATCAGATAATATTCTTCTTTTATTTCTTTTGCAGTCCATGGAAGCCACGAAAGCCCTGTTACGTAACAGCCACCGGAAAGAACTGGATGCAGCATTAGAGTCTGAAAGTTATCTGCTGGTTCAACATTGGTGCTCCTCAGAGTGTCAAAAAGCAATAAAATCCTACATTGATGAAAAGGTTCAATGAGCATAACCACTGGCAAGTTAATTAAATGCTAATAAGTCGCTGCTGGAAGTGAATCAAGTAAATGATGATCTATACAAACATAATGTTCGAGTGCTGATTGGCTGCAGGGGCTGTGCATTATTCTTATACAGTTTATGTATATCGTTTTACGATGGAAGAGAACGAAATCGAAGAGACTATTTTACGTTCACTTTTATGCACGGCAAGAATTGTCATGGAATAAGCATTGAAAAGAAAATAAGAAATTTATATTTTGTTCGAGAACATATCGGACTTATGATTACGTGGTAAAACTAAATGGGATTTTCTGTGCCACGTGAATCTGTGCATTATCACCCCGTGTTACGTTTTCATTTTGATCGTCCATATATCCATTCATTCATAATTGCCTCAGAGAACAATTCAAAGGACTGGCACGTCTACAAATGTTATTTAATCCATTTTCACTTTACTCGATGGAGACTGTAAATATTGACTGTACAGTTTCCGTGATTGCATAGCAGTTCTAAATTATGTGCAGTGTTCCCATAAGATGTCGATGACGATCGGCGTTCCCTTAAGAGGGTCAACCCTAACTCTTCGCTTTCTATTGATGCTTCTCTCAATTCGATCGTCACCCCTCGCTTCTTGTTATTGGAATGTTAAGGAGCAATTCACATCGAAGAGCACTGTAACTCGCGAGAGGATCTATGATCAATTGTATGGGAGGTTTACATAATTAATGGAATCAGAAAATGAACTATTTTAATATTAGATTTCCTTTTAGGTATTAAGGTACAAAAAGTCGTGTGTTGTATATAGAATATATATGTATATAGTGTTAGTCAGAGCTATTGTGCCAGCTGATGTTGGCGCTTTCATTTAATTTCTATCGATTCTTTTGGTAGAATCATCTTCAGCAGCTACAACAGCTCTGAATAATACTGTGTATAGAGTTATTCGCGATAGATTCTACCGTTTACAGGATACGGTTACTGCGAGTAGGTGATTAATTTTTCGCGAATAACCCTGTATACAAGGTGGTAACGCATTTATTAAGATACGATACTACCATGGAAGTCAGATGGAGTAAGAGCATCCATTTTATTCCTTATATACATGTATGTATATATTCATATATATATATATATATATATATATATATATGTATGTATAAAAACACTTATTCTGGCATGTTATTACTATTAGAGTAAAATAAAGGGAAACAACAAGAAACACTGGTGAATTATTCTTTTCCTGCTGCATTTAATGGAGTAGTCTATTATAATTGCATTACAAGATTTGTTATATTTTCTTTTGAGTTATATTGTACGTGATGCTTGTATAGGTATAATTAAACGCTTTGAAGGAGCATACTGAAATTAATACTCATTTTTTAATTATGCGTTACGGTACAGTAAGACTTCTGTTATATCTGTTTTGGCTAATTATATTATATTCTAGAGAGTTTAGCCTATCAAGTTCAGTGAACAACGAATTTGAGCTTCTTCATAAACTTCATATATCAAATATAACATGTGTTTTAAATATTGTAGATTACTAATAAAGGACATAACGGAGTTTGACTGAATACTTGATGTGTAATTGTTCGAATTGGAAAAAAAGGTTTTATACTATATAATATATGGTTATACGTATTGTTCTGTATAAAAATGGATCCTTGCTTATGATAAGTCTATCAAAAAATTCTGATTAAAACACTGTATCTTTATTCAGGAACCACATGCCATACACGCATCACCATTTTCTCTTGAACACGCCAAGACAGCATCAAAGTCTTCCTCACTTTCTTCCTGTACTTTATTTCTTTGATCTTCTAGTGTTTCGGTTTTTGTGGGCGATTCAATTACTTTCACCTTTCCATTAGTAAGATGTGTGTTCTTTTTCAATTTTGATTTATCCACAGTAAACTGAATGGGATTCGCTGCTGGTTTTGTACGTAGGTAGTACATTCCTGTTTTTAATCCCTATAAAATATAAGTACTTAATGTGATGATCGATGCGAAACCGTGCAATAACTTTATTGTAAAGTTATTTACCATCTTCCAACCGTAGAAGTGCATAGAGGTGAGTTTTTCAGTTGTTGGTTCAGCCATATGAATATTTAGAGATTGGGACTGGTCAATAAAGGCTCCACGATCAACAGCCATTTTCACAACGACCTTTTGTGATATTTCCCATACGGTTTTGTACAAGGCTTTTAAATCATCTGGGATTCTATCAATGTTCTGTAAAAACATAGGAACGAATTGTTTTAATAAAACTCCATCAACCGTATATGTGTCACAATTAGACTAATAAATACAAGTATATCAATCTATATTCACTAACTTGAATTGATCCGTAATTAGCAACGATCTCGTTTTTCATCTCATCGTCCCAAAGGTTTCTCTCTGTCAGATCCCTCAACAAATGTGGATTAACGACTTGAAATTCTCCAGACAAAACGCGCCTCACGTACATGTTACTCGTGTAAGGCTCAATTGATTCGTTATTGCCCAAAATTTGTGCAGTCGAGGCCGTCGGCATTGGCGCCAATAGCAAAGAATTGCGCACACCATGCTCTGCAATTTTTTCTTTTAGCGCTCCCCAATCCCATAGATCAGTTGGTGTGACATTCCACATGTCGTACTGCAATATCTGATTGAAAAGGAGACTATAAGCAATGTAACACAATGAAAATACAATTTAAAATTTGTCAAGGAAGAGAATAACTTACTCCTTTACTGACTGGGCTACCTTCGTAAGTTGGATATGTGCCTTCTTCTTTAGCGAGTTCACAACTAGCCTCCAATGCTCCGTAATATATTGTTTCAAAAATTTGAATATTAAGCTTTTGAGCTTCCTCACTTTCAAATGGATAACGCATCAAAAGAAATGCATCGGCCAAGCCCTGTATTCCTATACCTGAATAAAACAAGTATAGATTAAAATATGTGCTGAATATTAATATTCAAAGTTGACAATATTCTGTAAATACCCATAGGTCTGTGGCGCATATTTGAATTTTTAGTTTCAGGAAGTGGATAATAATTCCTATCAATAACTTTGTTGAGATTACGAGTCACTATTTTTGTAACAGCCTTCAGTCTTTCAAAATCATATGTCTTTTTTGCAGTATTTACAAACATATTGACAGCAATGGATGCCAAGTTACATACTGCAACTTCCTCAGGACTTGAATACTGTATAATCTCTGTGCAGAGATTACTACTTTTAATTGTTCCCAAATGTTGCTGATTGGATTTGCGATTGCAATGATCTTTATACAGCATGTACGGCGTGCCTGTTTCTACTTGAGACCTCAGTATGGCGAACCAAACATCTCTAGCAGGAATCTGTCGCTTATAACGCTGTTCTTTTTCGTATCTAATGAATATAAAAAAAAAATATGTTAGCGAACGAAAACTCGAGAACATCAAATCAATACGCCTACTTTAAATAAAGTGCTTCGAATTCTTCTCCCCAGACATCAGCAAGACCAGGACATTCATGAGGACACATTAAACTCCAGGTACCACCATCCATAGCACGTTTCATAAATAGATCAGGAATCCAAAGAGCGTAAAAAAGTTCTCTAGCTCGATGTTCCTCACTTCCTATAAATAATGCATCATATATGTCATAAGGCTTTCACATATTAGAAATAAATAAAACATAAAAATCTGATTAACGTTTACCAGTATTTTTTTTAAGATCCAAGAATTCCATTATATCCGCATGCCATGGTTCCACGTATATGGCAAATGCTCCAGGTCTCTTGTTTCCACCCTGGTCAACATATCGTGCCACATTATTGAAAAGTCTAAGCGTTGGAACCAAACCATCATGTTTCGAATGAAGACCACGTATGTCAGCTCCTTTGGCTCTTATGGAGTGAACACTTAGTCCAATTCCTCCAGCATATTTACTAATCTGAGCACATCTTGTTAATGTTTTGTACAGACCTGTGAGACTATCTTCAACCATCGTCAATAAGAAACAGCTGCAACATAATTCTTATTAATTTCAATAAAAATGTTTGAGCAAGATTTATCTCTATACCTGGACATTTGCTGCCTCAAGGTGCACGCAGAGAAAAGCGTTGGTGACGCGTGAGTAAAATATCGCTCAGACATTAAATTATAAGTTTCAATTACTTTATCTACATCATTTTCGTGGATGGCAACAGCCACTCTCATTAGCATATGCTGAGGCCTCTCGGCAACCTTGCCATTTATTTTCAGCAAATAGCTTCTTTCTAATGTTTTAAAACCAAAGTAATTGTAGCCAAAGTCACGATCGTAAACTATTGCAGAATTCAACCTTGCTGAGTGTTCTTTTATAATTTTATAATGCTTTTCACTGATCATGGAGTCAGTGTTTTTTGAATGTTGATTTATTGTATGGTACAAATCTGACATAACATCTGAAAATGAAAAATTAGCCAGGTATTTGAGATGTCCTGTATATTCTGCTTTTAATCAACTATATAAAAATAACAAATTGTAAAGACTAACGACAAAGTTTACAATCTACAATATCTTCATACATTATATTCTCCACTGTAGTAGAGTCCTCATAATATGCAAAATCATTCAATAAAGCTTAACCATTTGTCTCTGCACTTGGAATGAATACTGTCAGTTACAATATATTAGACTGTTATCAGAAAACTTCTATAAATAAATAAAAATATATACACACCACTAAAAACTTTCTTTGTCTCCTTATGTAGATTGGACACAGCAATCCTTGCAGCTAAGATGGCATAATCAGCATGCTTGGTCGTCATCGTAGCTGCAGTCTCAGCTGCAAGATTATCCAATTCGACTGTTGTTACCCCAGAATAAAGACCACTAATCACCCGAAATGTAACTGCCGGCTAAAACAAAAGTAAACTAATAAGAATGCATACCTAACAAAATATCTATATTACAAACAAAGAAGAATACTAATGGTCAGACTTCAAATATACTGTGACTTACTGGATCAATATAATCCATATTAAGACCATAACATAGCTTCTCTATTCTTGACGTTATCTTATCAAAATGCACATCCTCCTTGCGCCCATCTAAAATCAAATAACATATTTAATGCAGTATGAATTAGGTGAAAAGACCTCATCTATTCGTAAAATTCATTAACCACGAAACAAACATAATGATTTGCTTACCACGCTTTAACACAAACATCTTTCCATGACGGTTCATCTTGACAGATATTACTAGTCTGGAGTTAACTGTTCTTTCTGGAAAAATTCTTTAAAAATACTGTCTGGTGGCAAAACACAGGGAATACCAAGTGCTGTGCGGCTTCGGATGTCGATAAATTGGCGCCAAACGGAAATGATGGCATAGCGCCGTAATTAGAGTCCTAAACTTTTTTACCTTTCAAACATTCTATAAGCAGAGATGAGTAGGGAGATGCATAACACTACGATTTTAGCCGATAGCAAAATCATGGCGCTAAAACTTAATGACGAATCTGGAAGTAGGATTTTATCATCATCGTCTGCATCCAAAATGCGAATCCCGTTGTAGCCGAGCTAAATGTGAACACGACCATGTAGATTGGCGGGCAGAGGTTCTCCGCTACCTCACTGCTGGTTCTCAAAACAACCCTTAGAACGAGACCGGGAACTATAAAACTTCTCAAGAACTATTGAAAAAGCCTATTGTCGAAATAATGTTGAGACATTTTTAAGAAAGTGTTTTTTTATATATATTTATTTTTTAAATACTACTAAATATTATTGGATCTTGACTTACTTTCAAAATTTATTCAAAATATAATATCGAGGCTACATCAAAATCTCGTAGGATATACGGAGTAGATAAAAATTGAATTGAAATTGTAGAACATCGAAAGTAAATTACGTTCAAATAGAAATATTAATAAATTAAGTGTTCGGAACATTAAAATAATTAATTAAATCAATAAAGTGAAATATTAACATTCAGAAGTCGGAAATTCTGGCTAAGCATATTTAGAAGTGCTGAAAGTTGCCCAAAATTGAGTGTGCGCAAATTCGTGGCGCAGAGCTCGGAGAGTGGGAGCAGGCGGAGAGTGGGGGGGAGCGCTGAAGGCAGTGCGCGGACTCGGAGCGCTCATTCTTCCTCGAGCCGGTCTTCTATACTGGTCTCTTGGAACCACCTCTCATATCCATTTCCAACCTTCTTCTATTTCTATATTTATTTCTTCTTTATTCTCTTATTTCTTTATATTTCACTCTTTACTTTCTGATTCATCTCTTAACTTACTTCGTCTCTACTTTTATACCCATATTCCATACTTTTCTACTTCTTAACTACTTTATTTATATCTTCTCTTCTGTCTTCTCGTTTCACTTTGTTCCCTCTCACGTTCCATTGTGCTTGTTTTGCCTGTTCTATTCCTTTGGTCTTTCCTCTCAAAAAAAAAACACAGTCCCCTGTGGGGCCTCGGAGGGGTCGTTACTCCCTTGTGGAGAGGTAGGACCTCACGGAGATGGGCGGGGAGGGGCCCATTTCGCTCCCCTGTCCTTCCTACTTTTCTTACTTTTTCCAGTGTTCTGTTCTCGCTCCTCCAAAATAATCTGGCCATCGTGCGTAAGTTTTACGTATCTTCTTCTCTCCATGTTTCCTCAGTCCTTAACATTGCTCCGCTGCTTTTATACAATGATTAAAAATTTTCATTAAAACAGAAAAATATTTTTTTACTGCTATTCCAAATAACGAAGCAGATTCTCATAAGATTTTCTTAATAAATTAATTGATTTCAATTTGCTCCATTTTGTTCTCGCAATTTGTTTTTAATTTCATTAAAACACCTATAAATAACAAGTAAAATTTGATTTTCTTTTGGATATTAACAGTTGGAAATCAGAAATCCTGTCTAAGAATATTGAAAAGTACTGAAAGTTGCCCAGAATTGTGTACGCGCAACCTCGTCGCGCAGGACTCGTCGAGTGGGGGAAGTGGGGGGAGCGCCTAAGGCAGTGCCCGGACTCGCAGCGCTCATTCTTCTTCGAGCTGGTCTCCTATACTGGTCTCTTGGAAGCACCCCTCTTATTCATTACCAACCTTCTTCCTTTTATATATTTATTTCTTTATCCTTCATTCTCTACTTCTTACTTATCTCTTTTCATAGTTCTTCTCTA
>JASANN010000158.1:0-11015 GCA_031762395.1 Calameuta pygmaea | reverse complement strand
CTTCTCCTTTACTCGCACGATTTTGTCAAAGTTCGTTACAGGTAACCTGACGGACTGCTTCTCGAACCTCATCTCGACCTTGACTAACGCGCAAACTATAAATGACGAGTTTATAAGGATCACCGTTCAGTCGGAACTGTTTCACCGCAGGGACATGATCGTGCATTCTAAGCGTAAACGCATTGGGAGGAAAAAATCTCATCACGGCAGAGGGTTAGTCAACAGGATCATCAACAGTCTACCCGTTAAGTTACATATACCTGGTTATCAGTACTGTGGTCCCGGTACGAAACTAGCAGAGAGACCCGCGCGAGGCGATCCGGGCATCAACCCCCTCGACGCAGGCTACAAAGAGCACGACATCGCCTACTACGCTGATTCCTAGCAACGATGCAGGAGTAGCTATCAGATTTGCTCTCAAGGGTGCACAAGCAGCCATGAAACGAACGGGTGGAAAGCGCAACGTCCGCATACCGCGAGTTCTGCCCGTGCCGTCCAAAGTCGGAGGCTTTCTACCGTTTCTCGTCCCCATGTTTGCGGGTCTCTGTGCCGCTGGAGCGTTGGCCGGCGGTGCTGCAGGTATAGCCAGAGCCGTGAACGAAGCGAATGCAAACAACGAGCAACTGATTGAAAGTCAGAGGCACAGCGAGAGGATGTAAGCCATCTCGTTAGGCAAAGGACTGTAGTTGAAACCCTACAAAAGAGGACTGGGCCTTCATCTAAAGCCAAAAAACTTAAAGTGAAACTACCACGCCGAGCGTTGACCGATGCGGATCTGCTAAAGTACGCGAAGATCACGAAGATTCCACATTTTCGCGAAGTCTTTATGCGGAACGCTATGCGGAAGAGTGGACCGTACAAGTACGAGTCGGCAATCGTCAATCTCGACGACGAAGATGGTCCAGGAACACACTGGGTCGCGTACAAGAAGCTGAACGATCGAGTTATTTATTTCGACAGTTTCAGCAATCTTCGACCACCGCTAGATCTTATCGGATATCTCGGTGTTGGTAGTGTAAATTACAATTACGAGCGATATCAGGACTGCGATACTTTTGCATGTGGACACTTGTGTCTAAAGTTCCTATGTGGACAATTAAATCGTAAAGACAAGTATCGTCTATAGAAACTTGCTATGTAATTTCACAAGGTCAGTTGAGCGTTTGCAATCATGGAGGATTCATTCACGTTAACTTTATCAGGCATCTCCTCCATACTGGAAGCTGAATACTTCCCTCCTATCGAGCTTTCTCGGTACAAAAATTACGCTCTGGGACTCATCGAGTTGCTGACCTTCAATTCGATTCCCAAAGTGGACACGGAGTACAACAAGCTGTACGTGGGGGATGAAGTTATCACTATACCTACCGGTAGCTACGAGATCGAGGATATCGAAAACTACGTGCATAGCGCGTTGACCGACAAGAGCATCGTCATTCACATTAAACCTAACAATAATACGTTGTGCAGCGAAATTAAGTGCAACCGTGATGTTGACTTTCGACCCAATGATTCCATAGGCCGCTTGCTAGACTTCATTCAACGAATTCTGAAAGCTAATAAATTACACACGTCCGACGTACCGGTCGCCATTCTCAAGATGAACGCCCTACGAGTCGAATGCAACGTCACGACGGGCGTTCACATCAACGAACGTAAAGTGCATACCATACACGAATTTTTTCCGGTCGTGCTACACGAATACAAGATCAGAGAGGTGCCATCGCACGTCATTTATCTACCGATCGCCACCAAGACGATAGATCATCTGCAGCTTCAAATAATCGATCAAGACGGGGATATGGTAAATTTTCAAGGTGAAGTCATAACGATCAGGCTGCACGTTAGATCCATGCGATAATGAGTATCGTCTACAATAGGAAAATTGGCAATGGTTATAATAGCAGACCGATATGCCAAAGAGGGATCAGTCGTCGACCGCTTCTCAAGGCGCTAACACGTAAAAACGTCTTGTTTCTGGAAAATCTAGGATTCAAGGTCACAAGAGGAAAGTAAAGCGTTCGTTCTGTTGCATTATTTTCGTCTGCCGCGTACCATGGAGGAAGAAACGCTGAACATTCAGACACGGATTGCCTTCGATGAATCTATAGCACACTGTGAAACTCATGCGCATCATCCTTACGCCTTGTCAACGTTCAACAACAGCGACGAGGTTCGAACCTCCGTTGAACATCAAGACCTATGCTTACCACCGAGCAAAATTTCGCTGCACGTATATGGAAAGCTGGTCAAGGAAGATGAGTCTAAAGCGACTGCGAACACTACCCTAGTCAACAATGAAATTTGCCATCTCTTCGAGGAGGTTCGCTATGAAATGAATGCTATAGAGATCGATCGGAACAAGAACGTCGGTCTCGCGAGTCTCATGAAGGGATATGTTTCCTTGAGTCCTGGTCAACGGTCCTTGATGGAGAACGTCGGTTGGCTCGACGTCAGAGAACGGGAGAAATTGACCAATGCAGACGGTTACTTCGACGTATCCATATCTTTGAGTTTGGTACTGGGTTTTACCGAAAATTATCGCAAGATCGTCGTTAACGCTAAACACGAGTTGATTCTGACGAGAGCAAAGAACGACGTCAATGCAATAGTGCAAACTGCTCCGGAAGAATGCAAAGTCGTAATTCATAAATTGGAATGGCTGATACCGTACGTAAAGGTGTTGGATCGACGAAAGATACAATTGCTGAAATTCATCGAGAGGGATGCACCCATCTCAGTGAGCTTTCGTACCTGGGAGCTGTACGAGTACCCTCTACTTCGCACCACTTCGAAACACGTATGGACCGTCAAGACGTGGACTCAGTTGGAAAAACCACGATACGTCATACTGGGTTTCCAGACGAGCAGAAAGAACAAGAAAAATAAGAACGCCAGTCACTTTGACCACTGCAACATCAGAGACGTTAAGCTCTTCTTGAATTCACAATGTTATCCCTATGGAAATTTGAATCATGACATTGATCATAATCAGTTTGCTCTGTTGTACGAGATGTATGCAAACTTTCAAGCTACATACTACGGCAAGGATCCCGAACCTTTACTGAGGAAGAACGAATTTCTCGAGTACGCTCCTTTGACCGGTATCGATTGTTCCAGGCAAAACGAATTCCTCCAACTTGGGCCTGTCGACATTTGTCTGGAATTCGAGGCGCAAGACAATTTCCCTGCCGATACATCGGCATTCTGCCTTATCCCGCACGATCGCATAGTCGAATACAACCCGATGAGTGGTGGGGTGAAAAATTGGTATAAAGAGGCTGGTAATCGTCTCCTCTGCATAGTTCATCAAAATGGAATTAATCGTGGACGTACAAGGTTTCAAGAAACCTTCGAACGAATTTGTCCTCAAGGAGCTATCCGTGATTGAAATCGGTAGGAATTTCTCCGAGCCTGCAACATTCCTGTTTCAAGCGCCTTGTCCATGGATATGCTTACCCGCCAAGTACAAGAGTATGAACTTGCCGTTGGAACCCAATTTTCATGGGATCTCTTGGGCCTCCGATGATGTACCTCGCAACCACGTTAAGAAAATTCTTCAAGTCATTCTGCAAGATGCCTCCAAGATCTACGTGAAAGGGGTGGAGAAGATGTGGTTGGGGGCTTTCATAGGGCGATCGGAACATATCGCGGACCTACGAGAACTGGGGTGCCCTTCGCTGTGAAACCTGCGCAAGAACTTACTCACCCGGTGTTGATACCATCATGCTCCCCATTTCCAATGTTCGATGGAAAACGTTAAATTGTTAAGAAGTTGGTTATTGGAATAATATAATAAAATGTATCTTGATGATGAGGATTGCAAAATAAAGAAACAGAAATTATAAATTGTATATTTATTTAACATTTGTACATAGTAGTTGAAGCACGACTATAAAGTTTATATATGTTAGAACTCGATCTGGTTGTAACGTCCACCGAGATAATGCATGAGGACTCAATTCTCCTCACAGGCTTGCGTCATATTCTTCAAGGAATCGTTGTCGTCATTCAAGACTTTTTCCATTCTTGCAGGTAGAAACGTTGATAAGCTGTCTTCCACATTGAGGATCAGTCTTGTCCCATATTTGATTTGAACTTTTCTTATTCCGGTGATTTTGTATGCTTTCTCAGGTTCAAACTCAACCAATTTCTTTGTAGGAGATAGTCGTCCAAACGGGCGACTTTGTTAATCGTTGAGAAAGCCTAAAAGAAAAATTGTAGATGAAGTTTCTTTAAATTTCGTAAAAGACTGTTATAATCACTTTTAGCTTCGATCAAATTTTTCACCTCCGCGATATTCCTTAATAATATCTGCGCACGAATTCTAAGCCCGCGTTGTTTCCTCTTATTCAGCATCGGTTGATTCGTTACAGTAAACTAATGAAGACACGTTCTGCTCCTCCTTTTATAGCAAACTTTCCTTTGTTCTAAGGGTTAAAATGGGGGATGGGAGGTTTCGCAAATTTCTAGGAATCGAACCGTTGACAAAAATTTCTGGAATCAATGTCAGGGTCCATGCATCTTCCAGACGGAACGTTTTAGAATATTATTCGGACGAACCTTAACCGTCCTCCTCCTCCTCCTCCTAGGAAGTTGCATGTCGCGCGTGTGCGTGTAATTTCACATCTCGGTGGTATGAGGAACTGCATTCTCGACGCACGACTCCGCGAGATAACGTCCGGTATTGCGCATTTCAACAACCGATACATACGTTGATTCTTATACAATGACTTTGAACTCGCCGCTGTGCTCGCACGAGGCTGGGGGATGTGGAATTTGCGAAGCTTCTCAGTGGGATGAGGAGGCTGACCTATCAGGGATGAGGAAGTCGCGAAGCGTCTTAGTGAGGTGAGGAGACTGACGTCTCGACGCTGCGAGATAGTGTTCGAGGTCAAGTCGGCTGCCGTCCGAAACCTGCATGGGGAGGGTGGTATCGTTTTTCCTGGAACCGCTCTTCGGCACTGCGCGCAAAGGGGATATCGCTAGTCCTTCTCTCTCTCCCCTCGCCTCCCCCTCTCCCTTTTGCTCGCCCTCGCCCTTCCTCTCGCTCTCTCCCTCACGCGCTCTCTCTCTCGCGCTCTCTCCCTCTCTCTCTCGCTCTCTCCCTCTCTCTCCCTCTCTCTCCCTCTCCCTCTCTCTCTCTCTTTCTCTCTCCGGCTCCGGCTGCGGCTGCGGCTCCAGCTCCGGCTCTGGCTCTTCCATCACTTCTTGGCCGGACTCGTCCATCGTTGCCGTTTACCTGCAGTCCATGGGTTTCACCGGTTCGCACTTCACTTTAAATCGGCACCAGGTCCAGGAAAATCGCTATGTCAGCATCTAAGAGAAAGGATCTCAAACCGAAATATCACATAAGAAGAAGTAAGAAGGAAGATTTTCCGATCTCTCGGTTAGCCCAGCCGAACACGCACTGTCTCCCTTCTTGCCGCCCCCTCGTAAATCCCCCTCGAAAACGTGATACATATGTCAATTTTATAGTATAAATCCTTTCTTAGCAAATAAATTGCTCTGTTTTGCCCAGCCCCATATGCCTCATCGGAGAAATCAAAATGTTACCGACCTGTGATCACCACATTACCGACACCCAATCGCGATAGGCGATTGGCCTATCCCAGGCACCCTGGGGTGTACAGATTTCGGGTCTCAGGAATAGGTTGGTCATGAGGAGAGGGGGATATCTTTAACCGTAATACACTGTTAAATTGCCCTGCTTTGAGTCAATGCTTGCGCACTTTACTCGGGAGCGGGCTATGCTTCTGATTACCGTAGGAAGAATGAATAAAGTTGAAAATATGAATAAATTTGATTCTAAAGATACTAAAACAAATGAAAACCGTCACCAACTAAATAATTGAAAACCTAGGAAATTCTAGAATCTACTATGATTCAACAAAATTTAAAAGTTCCTGCACCAAAATATAATAATTTTATTATGTTTATCCTGATTTCGATGATTATAATGACGATGATGATAACGATAAAAAAGAGATTGGACTTAAAATGACAAAATGAGAAAGCAAATTTGGATAAACAAAATGAACACGATTTATTATAATGCAAAGTACTAGGGAAAACGACTGAGCAACTACTATACTCGGCGGATAAGTGAGGAATTAGCGTGAAGCTGAATAATTAGGTTGGTTTGCGGATCGGCGGAGAATGAGAGTGAGTCGTGAAGTATTTGGTGGACGTTAGTTAGCGGGGGTGGATTTTTGGGGTAGGACTTAGGATTGTTACTATTGGTGCATTTAAGGGAGAATGTCTAGAAAATTAGATCATTGGCGCTGAAAAATTCGATGGGGTACTTTGCATGGTGGTTGAAGGATTTGCTAGATCAGGATTGGCTAAGGATGACAACGTCGGAGATTAGTAAGGAGTCCAGTGGGGTTTTCGAGGAAAAGTCATTAAATCAGGAATGTCCGCTTTTGGTGCACATATGTCGCTTGGGTGAAATCGTTAACGATTAGGGCTATTGTCTAAGGATAATTTTTTATACATCTTGAAAGGTTTATCTCACTTTCCTTAAACCTGGGACCCTTATGAGAAATAGCTGCTATCAAGCGTCGCTATGTGATAGAAACCAGACCCCACTGATTGGTTTTTTGATATTTAGTTATTGGCCGCGTATGTGGAGCCTGATTTCTCATGCGGACGTGATAGTATATTGTATGTGGTTTTACATTAGTTTACACTAGATTTGGTTAGGTAAGGTTAGGATAGAGTGAAATTTTCAAACTTTGGAGACCAGGTTGGTTAGTGGATAAGTACGATTCAACAGAGCATTCAATTTTTGAAAAGATTCATGTCCAATTAGGTCTATGGCTAATTGGGCATCATGGAATTGTTAAATTATTTTCGAAGCTAGTGAATGAAAAATCTTGTACTACCACGGCCACCAGACTAATTCGTATTATCATTAATTTTCTACAAAGCGTTACGTAATTTTTATTACCTGATACTGATTATGTAATTATTATATGAAAGCTCCTATTAATTCATAAGTGATTGTTCTTCCTATATGATAGTTTTCATTTTCAAGAACATTCTACTAATTGCTATGCTGTTTAAAATTTGCTTGTTTTGTAAATTGTGAAACTCGTTTGAAGTAAATTACGAATGTTTAATTTCAAATAAGTTTTTGCTCAAAACTCTGACTATATTGGTTAGAATAATAATTTATCGTCGAATTGTAAAAAAAAGAAATATCTCAATTAAAATAGAAAAAGTATTGTCAAATCTGTTTAATTGTAAAATCTTAATTCTTCAGACCTTTTTCTTCTACATATGATTTGGGTCAAGTATCAATTCAATTGAGACCCAAATGAACAAAATCAGTTTACTAGCATATGAGAAATTCTAATAAGACTTTCAAATTGATAACAATTTGTCATCGTCGACTTTGTATCGTTTTTCCCCTAAATCGTCGATATGTGGGAATGAAGGCCTTGACCTTAACCTCAGTCTGCCTAATGCGACACATTTCTTCAAAATTTTGTCTAACCTGCGCCGTAAATGGTATTATCATACCGTCAACATTTACATGGCTGTTAAACTTATGTATGTCGTAAGTTAAGGATCGCTGTGATCCCGTCCATGTCGGGATCACTCATACTCTTGAAGATTTGTTAGGAAAGGGTGACTTGCGGGCTCGTTAAAAAAAAAGGGTGTCGCACAACTTAAATGTTTATTTTCCCCATTCTTCACAAATGGCAATACACCGCCGGTAAAATCTGTAGCCCTCGTGGTTCCGAGACTACCGAGGCATCACCTCTGTTTTCTCTCAAACTTCGACTGAGTCCTCCCAATCATTATAACTCCGATAAGGCGAAACCCCCGTCATCCGTTTTCAGAGAGGGGGACATCTTTCCACCCGCCACCACACCGCAATACAAAAATTAATTCGCAAATCCAAATAACAAAAAAAAATCAAAATAGGACTGTTAGGTCCATTCTCTGCAGTTCCCTATTGTGAGCCGACATGTATTTCTAGCGTATATCATAAATGTTACTGAAGGATTGTTACAGAGTATTTGATATTGACAACTATTAGCGCTATCTTGAATTTTAAAGTGATTTATACAGTGAAATTTATGGCACATAAACCATTTCAAGCTTAAAAATATTCGGGATTTTTAAAAATTGTACATGCATGTCGATATGACGATGTATCGTCTGTTTCACAATTAGGGGAAATTAAGTGGTTTGTCTTAACTAAAAATTTGTTTCAAGTTAGCATTGATCAGCTGAAAACCAGACTTAAAATTCTTAATTCTAAAGAATCTTTAAGAGTAACATCCCAAACGAAAATATATATTTTCTGAATGGACAAATCGCCATGCTACAGCTATTTTAAGGCGTGAATTTATTAAGATGTACATAAAATCTGTAAGTGTATGATACAATATATTTATATACATTTATATTTATGACACAAGATTTGAAAAACTCGCTTATAACTATTTTTTATGCCACCAATAACTTCCTCTGAATTACGTGGTGTGTAATATGACGTCGTTGTTCATTTATTGGTTTCAGAGCAGCAGATATGATTCGCAGACGCAAGGACAACTTATGACGTCAGTTACAGCCCCTATTTTAGACCGTCGTAATCATACTGTGAGTATATGTTTGTGCGATAATGATCTCTCGTAATAATTCGCCAAATAATCAATAATGCTAATCAATGTTTTTTATTTACAGACGAAAACGGCGAATTTACTTGGGATAGTTGGTACTGACGTATCCGTTGAAGAAATTCAGAAACTTGTGCCTCCTTACAAGGTATATAATATTCATAGATAGTACCCTTTACTACATTTAATACTTATTTGAAGTACCCGGAGGTTCTTTTTACGAGTAGTAGAACTCGATTTATGTTAAATATGCGCATAGTTTCATGAACTATGTTCAAAACAGGGAAACTAAAAATATCTGCGTACTACGAATGAATTCAATCGAATAATTCTAATAAATTATTTGCCTTTTATTTTCGTCCAGGTTATTTTCATTCATTTCCATCTACAATTCTGTAAAATAGTGTAATACATACTTACCAGAAATGGGACGTCAGATACTTTTGGAAATTTATTTCGTGCAGATGAAGATCCGAATAAATGATAACTTGTTACTAGGTGCAGGTTGAATGGTATAAATATAGTTACACATTTTTGAGTACGATAATCGTACGTGTGATCACGCCACTCGCTGAGAAATCGAATATGCACTGAAATAGAAGCACAAATAAGATTCTTGTGAAGCTCATTATTTTTGTTACTTTATTGCCTTGCGGACACTATCAAGTAAAGCTAATGTTATATTTTAATTTTACATATCCTAGTGTTCCGAGTAGAAATTCTAATCTGGTCCTAAGAAGATTTGAATTAAAATCACTTTAGCGCCTGCTCAGTTAATCATGATAAAAGCCTGTTTAGTTTCTAAGGATAAAATTCAACATAGTGTGAAAATCAATAACGGGACGATAATATATTTATACACAATTTCACGAAACCGTAAACGAATATCGAATAAAGATTCCGGGGGGCTGAAAACTATATTTCAGCAACGCAACATATTACTGCAAACAATTATATGAAGGAGACAGCAAAATTTTTTAATGCGAATGAATAAACCTCTCAAAACATCAATTTTGTCTTGCTTGAAACTTAAATCTCCTGCTGCAATGAGTGCTAGTAGCAATCCATGATATCACAATCCGCCATAACGTGCATGGACCATGGCCGGTAGTGTTCATTCTTCGCAAGCCATTTAGTTGGACAGCGTTTATGCAGACTAAGGTAAAGAGTTTAGTTACTGACAGTGTCCCAGTTCCTCTCAAGTATATCTTCACTATAGTTGTCTTCTCCCACCACTCGGTAAACTGCCAATTGTGAGGCAATATTAGGCTTGCCAGAAACAGGGACATTAGTGCCCTCTTCCTTTTATCCCTATGAATTTACACCTTTAGAATGAGACAGATTACTTATAATGTCAGTAACTGGAACTGTTCACCTTAGCTCCATGTATCATTTGCACGAGCTATTTCAGTTTCTAGGCCACAATATTGAATTTTGAAGGATTAGCGCAAATTCTAAGTCTGAAAGTGAAAACCATAGCCGTCCTTCTTTAACCTCTGAGCTGCACTGAAGCGTGCTAGTAGTATAGCAAGCAGGGTTTTAGATAGAGTTTCTGCACCAACATTTACCAACACTTCGAGAACCTTCGAAGGTTCACGTCCGTGCTAAATCGACGCCGTGGACCCCCCCCTGA
Source organism: Calameuta pygmaea (assembly GCA_031762395.1). NCBI lineage: Eukaryota > Metazoa > Arthropoda > Insecta > Hymenoptera > Cephidae > Calameuta > Calameuta pygmaea. Next base: position 749 of record JASANN010000158.1, on the reverse strand, counting down.
TTTCGAGGAGTGATTTCACGAGAATGGCCGATTTCACAAATCGAAGGCTGATTCTAGGAATTTAACGTAGGATTTCAAGAATTTTACCCCCTTAAATATTAAGAAACAGTGCCAGCTTAGAGTTCGCATAAAATTATTACTAGAGAGCATCGAGGAAGTGAGACAGTCGACCTTGTGAAAAAAGGATTTTTCGAAAATCAACAAAGTGGGTCGTTTAGATGAATGTCTTTGAACAAAAAAATTATCGTAGGTAGAGGCTCAAAAGGAATATAAAATTAGCAGCATACGAAAAATTCAAACGAACTATGGATTGAGATTGCTTTTCGATATCGAGAACACCTTTTTGACGTTTGTACCAGCAAGAATATCAAAGATTCTAAAAGACGACAGCGATTTATTCCAAAACATGGTAGGTGCTGCTGATGAAGATCGAAATCTTATGCAGTACTTTGGTGGGCAGTACAGTCAAATTAACAATGAGTTTCAATGTTTATATACAGTAGTGCGCAATTCAAGTGGAACACTTTAATTTTTGTGTATCTCTGCGAAACTATGACCGATTTCAAAGAACCAAAGGCCTGTTTTTTACGAAATTTCCTTCCCGTTCGAATGGTAAAGGTTTTATTTCGATTGGATACAAAATGGTCGAACGGCAGGGGTTCGAGTGAAATGGTGCATTTTGGGACTTTTTGAAAAGTGCGAGAACTAGTAGTTCCGGAAGGAAATTCATATTTCTAATTACGGGACGA
>JASANN010000155.1:183964-251069 GCA_031762395.1 Calameuta pygmaea | reverse complement strand
ATTATAGGACTGCTGCTGCATAATTTCTACTTAGAAGCAATCGATCGCCCTAGCGAGACACGCTTTTTACCTGATCTATCATTCTTCTAATAGTTATATGGCATAATGATATCAATTAAAGGAAGCACTTTCGGCGCTTTTGGCGCTTGCTGCTTTGGCGATGAAACTGTAGCAGGAGCAAAAAGAATTAAGAGAGTATATAGGGGCCGGTTTTCTTGAAACCAATTTTCTTTTGTCTTCGACGTGCCACCTGAGCGGTTCATTAGCAAATATTTCGTACTCCTTTTTTCGGCATGATGTCCGATAATACAGTTTATTTAAACTATGAAAATAGATACAGCCGACTTGCAAAATTGAAAACACTGCCCGCGTTTTTAGAATAGGTTGCAGTGGCACCAAGCGACACGAGAAATGAAAGACCACTGCGTCACTGCTACGTCACTTCCTCGCCAGCCACGAAAGTGAATTTCAACCCCTCCTGCCATCACCCTCATCGCCGCTCCCCACACAGTCTTTCACATCCCTATCTTCGGTATATTTTCAACTTTTAATTTAGCTTTAAATATATTTATTTCTATAAACCAAACACGACCGAGATTTGTTTCAATTTGTCAAATTCAATCATTGATATCAATTACCAGCAGTTTATATCAGCTTGTTATTCGTATTTATACTGCAGCAGCCTGATATCGGTGATAATTAAAATTACTCAACTGTGTTACGAATGTAGCACAGCTATTCCTCGGTACGTGCAGCCATCTGTGTGCCGTTGGCGAAACTACTGAAAGAACATGCTGCGTCGGTATACCATTCCCAAATACGCCGACAGGGTGAGCCACTAATACGTATTAACGGTATTAACTAACCCATATCCCATCCATATTTCGTAAGCATTGTCGCGTCTCAATTGACTTTCTACGTTTCTGTCACCACCACTATTAACGGATCACAAAAATATGCAATCACATAAAAGTAATCTAATGCTCATATTCAATCAAATAATAAAATAACTCGCTTCACCACTCAAAACTCATATCCATATTATGCTGATAAAAAGATAAGTCAAAATTTATTCAAACTAATTTCCTACTATAAATATGCATACGTTACTCGTCCTAAAGTTTCGTATTATAAACACGGCTTCATTGGTATGTATATAATATCGTACATTAATACCTATCATCGTAGTCATAATTTCAACTGTCACGCATGAAACGGAACGCTCGCCCCCCATCATATTTGCCCGTACATCCCTTTAGAACACTTATATCCTCTTAGACCAACGTCTATTTGTAGATCAAGTCGCATCAAAGAAAACGAAAAAAAAAAAGAAATAATCTCCCACGACGACAGCGACGAACGGGAGCATAAATAAATAATCAATTTTAAATTAGAGTAGAGCCCTATTCAGCTTCCCCATTTTGTTTCACCAACTATACATATATATTCTATCCTGTTAAAGGTATATAAGATGCTTGCCTCCTTGCCTGCTTGCTCGCCCCAGTAACCCAGTTATCGGATACGCGCCAATCCAAGAGCACTTTTCTGTTTAACGCTACGACGCGTCATGAGAATTTCACTGAGGGATTTTCAAGAAACGCCTTTAGGGCGAAAAGTGGATTCGCTCTCTTGCCTTACTGCGCGTACGAGCAGCATTCACGCGTTAAACGTTAAAAGTATCAATTTCTATTTAGACACGCGTGAAACTACAGTGAGCCCACGTAGCATATAAAACAACAAAATTCTAATGCATGGACAATTGTCATAAAAATTTGAATACACGTAAATGCATTTTTATGACGTAGAATCACATTTTCCTTTAACATGAAAATTTCCAAACACTCAAATGGTTGCCATCCTATCGACGGCCGACTGAACTTCCGGCAAATATGATCGGACGAGTATCTGTTGCTGGATAGTCCGAATTTTATTTTGAAAATAAAGATAACGATATACGTGTACTCGCGGCTTTTTATTTGTAAGAGACACGTTAAATTTACCTGCAACGTTGTTCGACCAAATGGGAATCTGCCATAACCATTTCGCATAATTTCCAGTGACGCGTAATATTACCACGGAAGAGGTATCTAATCGTAAACTTGATAATGGGTTATATATTTCGTAGCAATTATGGTAAAACGTTAAAACGATTGGTGTATTGTTTATTGGCAGCTTATTGTGCCCCAGTTCCGACTCATTTCGCCCGATCGTGACATTAGCCATTACCTCATCGATACTATGCCGCATATATACACAGTGAAGTATGCGTGTACGTTTGTCCCCAGGAACAGTGCGTGACCTGGGTCTTTGAATCGAATCATCGTTCGCCTCCCACTGCCAAAATGCTTTAACATTCAACGACCGTCACGATGTAGATATTTGGAGGACCGTTGTGTTTCTAAACTTTCTCTGCGGGACGAATTTCAAATTTCCAACGAAATTACAGTAGTGCGATATCCCCCCGGACAGCCGTTTGCGATACTGACGAAGTCGTGAACGATGTGAAATTTAATATAGAAAAAAGTACTTCCAACGTATCGACAAGTTTCACTTTATATTTCAACAGACAACCATAGCACACGTGACTGCAGTGGTTGTTCGTAAAAAATACAATAACTGTGAATAATATACTTTTATATGGTACACAATGAACCAAATGAAATTAAGCAGTCACATCGATTAATTAAAACGTGTAAAATTGCCCGACGTGAAATGATCACGCGGGTGTATTTTATTACCCGTATAGCAGGGTGGCTATGTATAGCGCCTGTATACACAAGCTGGTATATTTACAACGTAACTACAAAATTGCATATAATTTCATATGAAGAATTATGAAGTATGCCCATGCTAGCGCGAAGCACGTGTTTAAATGATAGAAAAAGCATGTACCCGGAGTTTAAAATGTTTAGAAATAACGACACAAATATTGTGAGTAACGTCCATTCCACCGGTCAAGATCTGCTAAACGGTACGACGTGGAATTAGAAAAATTCAAAAGCTTTAAAGAATTTTGTTTAGGTGGACACGAAAAATAGCAGTGTATGATACACAGTGATACAAAACGAGGATAGAAATAGCAGGGATGATTGGAAGAGTCAGGAAAATCTGCTTATAATGAGGCTTCATTCCACGTCGAAGATCGATAATAAGGAATCAAACTACTAGGATCCCAGGAAGTAAAAGGAATTCAAAATCAGGTTGCTACCGGAAATATAAAGTTAAAAAAAAAGTGAGCCTATAGTATCGACCAGGGACCCGTAAATTTATCTACATAATTCCTCAAAGGGGATTACGAAAGACTATACCGTGCAATGGATTTCAGCACACTCAAGCGGATCTGTCAGATACGATGCGAGACATTTACATCGCTCGATGCTGCACCGCGACGCTACGTTTAATTAATTTGTGACGTCGGCCATCCGTCCTATTTGCACGTGCTCGTCAGAAAATCGATAGCTCACCAGGGTGCCGGATCTGGACGGTGATTCTTGCCAAGTGCAACCTCACTCCAAGCTGCTCTAGAAAAAAAAAGGAACCTCGCGTTTCCTCTGTACCATTCTCGAGGAAGCTGCTGTGACTTTCTACTTTCTAGTATAGTCGGACATGTAGTGTGTACTTGGGGATCCGATGTCACCTAGGAGAACGGAAATTCGAAACGTTTTCGAGGAATATCTAGAAGAAAAAGATTTTAGCTGGAAAACCCGATAAAAATCGTATCCCGTCGTGAGCGTTGGCATACAGTGTAGCAAGGAGGTGATATCGTGAAAATAGAAAAAAAAAAGAAACACCGAAGCTTTCTAATGAAATGGAAATTGTCATTAGTAGCCGTTAGACGGCGATTGGATTCGCTTGAATTAAATTCCCTAGGGATTTCAGCGTGCTTTCTCCCATTACGATATTAACTGTGTATATCGATATCGCTCGTGTGTAAGAACGAAAGATATAACGGAAACGTATAAGAACCCTTTGAATCCGGGAGGGAAGACTATACACTTCCTATCTATATAGTAATTCCTACTGCAACGCCGAACAAAAGGAAATTGTATTTCAGAGCTCGACTGAAACTTTTCACGTGAACTTACTCACAGTGCATAAACTTACCCGGTATCGGTAGTGTACTTACATGTCGGACATTCTCAAAGTTTCTTCTTTGAAGTGTTATCCGGCCACGTATAACCACGATCTACGTGCACGCGAGTCTTGTCAACGATGTCTATGAGCTCGATAAAATAATCGAATTAACGTCCGATCTTCATGATAATAATATGAATTGATAAAGAAAAAAAAAACTCTGAAAGTTATCAGCGATCTCGCCTTGTGCGTAAATGAAACAGAATACCTGTTACCAGCATTTGTTATTCAATAATTTCTATGTGCAGTGTAATATGCAGGTTTAAAAATGCTAAACAATTTACTGCATATTTACAATGCACTCGGTACACAGGTATCGCCGAAATCTCTGTCATGCCAAATAAACCGAAATTTACTGTGTAAACTTTGCCGGTTAGCATTTTGCTGACTGTGCGAAACGCGTACGTCGACGTTAGCAGCTGTAGAATGCAGGGAAGGTCAGCTATTAATAGTGCGGCCCAGACCATCAGTTCGTCCATGGCTGGCGCACTATCTGCCGCCTTACGTAATATGCGTTTCCCAGTTGAAATCTTTATTCGTGTATAGAGAATATAATGGGAAGCTCGCGTTGAGCGTATAGCATTGGCTGTTACCATGCCATTTGCCCTTTTACATATATTATAGTGAACACATAGTTGAAATTGGCGGTGGTGTATATAGGCAGGCGCAGAAACGTGAACCTGCTACGAACACAAGGGTATAGACCGACAAATAAAACGGTTATCTCCCGTAACGCGGTAACAAAGTTTTAATGAAGCCACATTTTCTCTATGCGAAGCGAACGAGTGGTCGAGCCGGTATTTCGGAGACTGGAAGCCGAAACTTCTACTAATTTCCCTGGCTGGTACCGCTTAATGCTTAGTTCTTAGGACGTTTGGTAATTATGCCGTGCTCTCGGTTCCAGCATCGCGGTAACAAGGACGGGGATAAATTAACTTACTGTACCATCGACGAAGAAGTATTATTCCCGAGTATCAAAGTTGGTAGACATTCGATACCTTGTGCTATAGAAAAGAAAATCACGCCAACTTCAACCATATGAAGAGTCGTTCGCGCTTTACGACTGCAAGCGCCACGAAATAGCTATACGTCGTATAACCATGTTGACTGCAAGTACAGATTTGTGAAACTTTCTAAGAAAACTCGAAAGAAATCAAAATGTTATTTTCAATGAATATATATGTGTATATACATATGTATAGGTGGATATAGCGTATATATACACTTATGTATATAAAACTTGTCCAGGGGCAATTTCGAGGACATGCGGCACTCGCAACGGCAAGCCGATGTATTTTTTTATAAAAAAAAAAAAACTAAACCTTCGGACATGTGGAATTAAAATTCTAACCTAATTTAACATAACGATTTACTTTTTAGCCCATCACAACGCCGAGTGTCCAGGATTAAAATTTTTTTGGAAAATTCGGTGTGAGTGCCGCCAAATGGCTCTGGAAGTATACGTTACATATAGGATTTTTCCAGGACCACCGTGAAAAATGCCAAATGTCCTGGAAACTACCAATACGCAGGAAAAAAAGTCCTGGAAATTGCCTTCTAACATATTTATATGTACGTATAAAAATATTCTGACGATAAACTTGGAGGAAACTTGATAATACACTGTAAGAAGCCATTGGTTATGATAGAATATAGATGTATAAGCAAGTGATGCGGTGAAACTGTCAAATAAGTGAACATTACTGTCGCTTCCATTCGTTTTGCATCCCTGGGGAGCGAACAACAATGCGCTAAGAAGTAGACGGAGAGAAATTCGGAGAGTTATGTAATTTATTCAGCGAGGGAAGCATCACCCGCTGTAGTATAGACAAGTGTAACAGGACAAATTTTATACGGGAAGTAAAAGCCTTCGATTTTTTGTTCCTGATAGCGTCAAAATCTTGAATGCGTTTAATACAAGGTGCTACAGTTTCCGAATTTATCACGCGTGCTTCACAAGCATACAGTCAACTGGTGTAATCGAATGGATACGCTTGCAGTTTGATAGAATCTCTGAGCTATGCGCCATGCGGAATCTATATAGACTCTGTATAATGGCCTCGTAATAAACGGCTCGACCAACTTGCCGGACGTTTCGGAAGTTGCCCTGTGCGCCAACTTCCTCCACATAGCAGGGAGAAAGCGATGCCTCGCCTGTTTGCTTCGCTACGTATTCGGCGATTAAATCGATGACGTCCTAACCCGTTCCAGAAGGAGGTACGGCATCTCTCTACCCCCGTCGGTACTTACTATCCCCATTGCTACGAGTCGAGAGCTTTCTGACTTTCGAGGGAACGATTTTCTAGCTTTCTACATGACGCGCGATGCTTCTTGCTATTCCAATTCAAGCTTCAACTGCTTGGATGATTCTGAATGTTATTTTGAAAAATATACGATACTCATGCCCACTAAGGTGAATGGTTACAGGGATCTTCGCGACAGTGACGTCATTGGTATACGATGCGACCTTCGTGCAGATCCCAATCTGCATCGTGTGTAATATTTTAATCAACCTTAATATATAGATGAAATAATCGTGTATGGCAGTTATGGAAATGAGATAGATATAGATTAAGGATTTATTATTCAAAGAACGTTCAGGCAAATTTTAACGCTCTATGAAAATGAGTGAATAATCAGCACGGTTAAATTACAATCGTAGCTATTTCATTTGCTTCATAAACAAAAAGAACTATAATAGAATGAAAAGTATTCTTCGACGGTTAAATTCATAGAAATCAAAATAATAAACAATACGCGCGCAATTAAACTTATAATAAATAAATGTACATGAGAAATACACTCGTTCACGCACGTTGACAATAAATTAAATATATCCCATACGATGAATAAAAGTTCAATGACATTATCAGAAATGATCCTTAAATATATATGTATATGTATCTGTGTATGTAGAATTCTTATCTGTTCGATATCTCCGGATGTGTCGTCAAATCATTCGATGAAGGTCGTCAATTAATAGTATTCCGGGCACTTTTGTATGGTTATTAGTATAGCAATATTCTGTCGATTGCGAATGCCTCCTTCTCGTGATTTTCCACTGACAATGGACTATTTAGTTTAGTCGATGTAATTGGTCCTGTTGCCTCGCGTTGCCAAAGAATAGCAAAGAAAAAATATTCGTTATAATTATGTCGATATAAGATTGATAAATTTTGATAAAATGTGGTACCTGCGTAACCGGAGACGTACGCGCGATTCGCATGCTAGTTCCTTGGCGAAAGGGACGAGCTACCGGTTCGCTAGGCCTATCTTCACCGTTGTTAAACGAGATGGCGCACCTGTACCATGACCTATGGACGCCGGTAACGTTCAAAGCTACAGTTACTAGTTTCGTTACATATCTAAATTTAAAACGTCTCGTTGAAATGATGGCGAGAGAGATATAAGGGAGACACATTTTGTAGGGCGAGATTTTCACGCTAAAACCGCAGGGCCAAAGTGTCGATTGATTCTTCAATCGCCATCAAAAAAATCAAAAGTGTCAGCGCAAAGCTTGATGTAAGAATTCACATCACGAAAAGTTATGTTGTTGGATGACTTTTTTGGATGTCAACCATTATCCAGCTATGGCTGCCTTGGTTATATTCTTCGTGTACTTCCAGATGACGGTGATGTATAAATTTCCGATCACGCTGCGAGTTTCTGCAGCGGCTCTTTTCGAGAGTGACACAAGGGGAATACAGTTGTATTGGATTCCAGCCACGCTTGTCGGGTAAGTCAATTTGGTTTTTTGTATTATGGCTACGTACTTACGGACGCAACTAGGCGCTAACATTTTTGCATTTATTAGAATTCATGACGCATTAAGATAAAATTCCCTGTGCAATGATTTCTGGTTTATAATTTTAAAAAAAATTACAAATTACTTACCGTTTTAAACTCATAAACGTAACCCACGTTTTATCGAAATAACGATAATCATGGAAACGCGTTTGGGAATGTACCTAGAATAATGTAAAATACATTTCAGTATTTATTCAGGTTGTTTCTGATATTCAATAAAGAAAACGAGTGTACTACATAATCAATCCCCAAAGCGAGATCAAAATTTGTACAAAACAGCTCTATACAATTGCCATGACGGCAGCAAAACACCAACAGCAACGTCTTAGTCGAACCGCCGTTGTTTGCTTTTTGGTTGATTGCGAGCACCGCTCTCCGATGACATGACAAACCAGCAAAACGACATCCGTTTACGTTGTAGGTATAGAAGTTACAAGCTCGACTCTCGACTCCTGACTTCTAGACTGACGTTGTTGCTCGGTCGGTCGGTCGGTCGGTCACTGAACCGCCGGCAGTACTTCGTGCCATTCCATCCCATCCTGGCACGATCGAGTAAGTACCGTTACAATCTGCCCCGGTCTACCTGGAAAGCAGGTACTGGCGGAAGAAGTTGTACTCGATCCAAGGAACGTATAACCAGGTGGGTAGATCACCCACAAGGAGTGGAAAAAAAAGGAGGCAAAAGAAGGAACACAACAATGTAAACTGCGTCATAGTGATACGGGTTACTATGAAAAACGAAAATATTGCATGAAAAAATTGAAAAGGGATCTATCCTCGGGGTGAGAGCGTGTAAATGTGTGCGATAGATTCGATATAATTTTCTTATTGGATACAGCGAACTACATACATGTATGTATGTAGCTAGACGTTGACATTGTCGTAAATGTCAGGGGAGCAACGGGTCAGGATTCATAAAAGTAACATATTTTCTGAAACGCCACCGAGTCGTCCCTTTACCAAGAAAATTTATATTCGAGAACGTTTTATGCCCGCCCACGACGTCTCGTCGAAACCCATCCTACCGTTTCACGCCAGGTACTATACTTTAGAAGTCCACGTTTAGTCATTTCTTTCACGGGACAACGCGACATCTCACAGAAAAACTTACAAGACAAGAGATTGTTTTATGGTAGGTACTAAGAAAAATTCGTAAGACCGACGTCTGCGTTGTACGAACCCGTTTCAATTCACCGATGGGCCGTTCTGGTCGTACCTCAACGACCTAGACAGTAAACCAGTGTCACATTGACCTAGATCGAGAGTACGTAGAACGCTTAGCAGCGACTACAGGTTACGCGTGCGCCTTAAGTAACGACGGAATAAAAAGGCAAACGGGGAAGAGCTAATTGGTGCAAAGTGCCAGGATGGCATGGAGGCTCTTTCAATTATAAGAATACGTCACGGAATGGTCGTAAGAAAGAAAACATATCTCGAGTCGCCTGGATAGGAAAGGCAGTAGGTATAGGTAATTGATATCACAGGTTGATATTGAGTGATGCCATGGGGTTGCGAGGCTGAAACCAGGGTAACGCGTGTGAGGGGCGCAGGGACCGAGGGATGGTTGTCGAGGGAGGGAAGAGCGTTCAGCGAGAAGGGATGCCAGTACGGGATGAAGGGTGCAGCACAACGAGGCGCAGGTTGGAGGTTTAGGATAGGCAGGCTAGAGAGAACGGGGGATGGACGCGGCTGCCATGGTAACCATGGCTGGGTTTCAGAGCTTGTAATGGTTTGGGTAATGTTCTGCTCCTTGGAATGGATTTCTCTCGCTTGGCTAGTAAATGAGGTTAGTCAATTCTGAGCACACAAACGGGCATGCTTGACTGATTAATAGTCGGTTATTAGACTGTCGCTAGACTATATATTTCTCAGCGACGGTAGCCCTAACTCCTTTATTTCTAGTTGTCATGCGAACTCTCCCCTCTCCAACGTAGGACCAGCCTGTTGGTTCCGGAGCTACCTCTAGACTGTATAACGAGTGCAGGTCACTTAACGATACGATCCGTCAGATAACACGCTTACTGATTTTTAAGCCGTGATTTAAATTGACGCGTGGTCAATCATAATCAGTATATAGCCGAAGACCCCTGGTGCTCAACGACGCGGATTCTGAACCGATTGAGACAGGCATTCGCGTAGGTAGAGGAAAATGAAAGATTGAGACGTAAGGCTAATACAGAATGAAAATAATTTCAAAGTATCTATACGTATACGCGTGAACGTTATTGGTCTCGACGATCCAGGTTCCCGGAGGGACGCGTGTTCGCTGGATGCGGGATACAGAATGTTCTGCGGGCAATCCCGGAAACGATCAAACGTCGAGTGGCAAACGTGCCGAGTCACCTGCCGTGAGTTCTACAGAAGCCGTAGTATCTAGGTACCTACCTTTTGGATAATGAAGTTTAGCAGCGAAGCGGCCCAGCTTAAGTGGTACATCCAGACGCTTAATGGCTACGGCGCTAACGAGAACTAATTAGCGCATAAATATGAGCGTAGCGACTTGCTGATGTGATTACGATAAGGCTGCTCCGTATATGAAAGAAGATGGGGACTTTACAACCGAAATCGTGAGAAATGAATAGACCGATGAGAAAAAAAAGTGCATTTTCACCGAAGTGAATATGCCAGATGAATATGTTCATCTACTTGATGTATTCATTTGCTGTGACGAATCTTTCGTTTCTTTCAGGAACTCATCATCAAAGCTTTATTGCATAATAGTATGTATTATTCACGTAATGCTTTAAATATTAATTCGGACATTAATGTGAGGTAGCCGACGCTCGTCGAGCTACGCAAAGCACGTTTACTCGTCGCATTATACGACGCTTACATCTCACGAAGAGAAAACCACCTCGGGCTTTCCGGTTCGTTGTTACGTCCTCTCTTTCGTCGGGCTTTATTCCAGCGGTCTTCACGTTTATTAGTTTCTTTAACGATAATGTCTCCCGGCGGAGTTTCCTTTCACACGATACACAACGCGTCGCAGTAGATGAGTATTGGTCGAATGTGAAAACAAGGTAAAGCTTAACAAGACTCTGAAAAAAAAAGTTTATCGCGGGAGTTTATTGGACGATATAAAATATTGAAACCAAACGAAAAGGAAAATCAGGTAAAATAATAGAGGAAATAAGTAAAGGTAAGTATATTGCGGATAGAAACGATAGGTTTAGAAATATCAGGTCACTGAGTTTTCCCAATTTCATGGATTCTCTTTCAATTCGAATAATTCGTAACGTGCCGTTACACAGTGTGCTGACTCATACTGACGGATTATATTGGCCGCATAAAGCGACAATAGTGGCACGAGTCACTTTTCGTCTCGAAAAAGGTCAGTAATTACTTTAGGTACCCTTCGGGAAGGGAGCTCGGACTCGTTCCTAAAATTTACTTAGGTATCTACTGCCCCACTGACTCTACCCGTAAAACATTCTTATGACCCAGTACACATGGTTTAGACATTATTTACCTATCTCGGCGCTCTTTCATTCTCACGAAATTCTCTTCTGACCTGTTCGTAAAGAGCTACGAGCATGGAATAGCTCGTACTAGGGATTCGATGGCTCGCCCGACTCACAGCTGACGCAAATGGCTCACCCTATCCGGCGAGTCTCAGCGCCTTATCCATATGGGTTGACACATGAGAAATAGTGGGTAATGTGCAGTCCCCTTGAAGAAAAAGTAAGAAGAGCCAAACGGATCGAGGACGTTTGACCTGATATTCATGCGACGTTAGCGACTTATTTGGCAGCAAGGATTCACGTGACGAGACATTAACGCAAGAATTATGCGCGGACGAATCATGTGAGAAATACTGTAGGCTGTCTTGGAGTCTATTGAGAAATACTGCGTATAATTCGTGGACGACGACGATCATGCTACCGGGGATAGGCTGTCGAAGGAGAACCGGGCTTAGTAATGTTGGACAATGTAATTCGGCTGAAGTTGAGTGAAGCGTCGGATGACATTTCTCGGCACCTAGTGTATGTTATTGGGTCACGTGAAATAGACGATTTTATGGTTAGATTCACGAAGAAACCTGGTGATCCACGTAAACCGTCTTTATATACGTTCGTCCAATGTTCACACCCCTAGGTCCATAGACCCGTCTCTTTGGTGTCATACATATAGTAAACCGGCTTTTGGTGCTGCCAAACTGAAAAGATTGAGCGAACGTGGATGATTCATCGATTCCCCTCTGAGTTATTGATACTTTAACATACTGTCTAATACATCGGTGACCTTGCATGTAGTACCACTTAGACACAGGAAAGCTCAAGACCTTCTCTAACAGTTTACCTTCCTAAATGCTATACAATTTAACCTGATTGTATCTATATTCTAGTATTCAAAGGCTACCATACACAAAATTGACCATGAACCTTTCACATACCTGTCGATGGATGGAAATCATAATTTCTTAAGAAATCGTTGTCAAGGAACTCCAAACTATTTTCATTCTTATTTAATCGAGATTTGTCCGTCTAGGGAGCAGAGACCTGATTCCTTACCCGAACGCGTCAATTGGGGTCGGCCAAAGTTTAACGCGTCTGAAAATAGCAAGCGATAATTCCCTCGCCTGGACATCTCCTACAAAGTAAACAAATATTCGCAGGCCTCTACGTGACGATACGTTATCTATCGCGCGGCATGCGAAAATCGCAGGAAACGTTACGAACGAAACGACGGACTGATGATGCCTACGAGAAGTTTTAGCCGCAATATCAAGAATTCTTGATATACTGGTGATAATTCCCTGTCTCGTAAGATTGAATGAAAATAATGATTTATAAATGCACCCTCAGTGTCGAATCCGCTGAAAAAAAAAGTTCGGTTAGAGTTTATTGGTTGTTGGAGAGTCCGTCTGGCGTTGATGTCTGATACAGAAGATAGCGTTCGTATGCGTAGAGGAGCGTGTCGTTGACACGAAGTAGGTAGGTACGTGTGTTAGGTTTGTAAACGTATTTCACATATGTACAGTGCGTACGTTCGTCCGGTTGCTTACTTGTTCACTTGCCTGGCCGACTGCCCGGCTGTCTAACTGGCCGGCAGCTTGGTGTACTGACCTACCCATGGCGAGTCCTTGACGCCTGGAACAGCAAGCGATAATTCATTATACAAATCGATTCTAGAAGTTCTTATTAGCCGAAGGACAATGGGATAATCAAGACAGATTAACCACGGTGGTTTGAACCATGATAATCCTCGACCTCAACCGCCGTAGATACGAGTGCTCGTGGTCGAGGGAATCTACGGTCTCGCAAATAAGGCAGGTGCCCATCAGGCAACCTCGAAGGCTGCGAATAACATTTCAGAATGGATAAGGTCTCTATACTTATATATCTCGGCCCTTAGATCTGCCCTAGACTGGTAACTGATCTATCCTAACCCGAGTCCTTCGAAGCCCTTGAGCATCCGACGGCAACCATTCGCGGTCTGCCCAAAGCATTTGCGTTCGGTTCGTTAACAAAAACGCGACGGAGATTACGCTCTGAACGAGGTATTGATCTGTTGAGTGGCGCGTTTATATATCCTACTTCTGGGGTATTACTGGCGTACCGAGTCATTGGTGACTCCATTGCAGGAATCTTGTATACTGGCTGTAGTGCTGTTGCGCTTTGTTAACGTAAGTAGTAGCTGTATAAGGAGGATCGCAAAGAGAACGGTTTGATTCAAGTGGGAAGATGCGCGAGAGTAGCTTCCATGAAACGAGAGAAAGGGAGGAACAAGCGTCTTGGAAGAAGGGAAGAGAAGGGGAACCCTTTGAGTGTACTGTTATCATTATGTACAGAAAATTGTGAGATTCTTGTACACGACTATACGTATAAACGTCCATAAAGTAGCGTGTTGCGTGAGAGCAGGAGAGAAAGGGAGAATATCAAGTTTCCATTGGGATGTAAAATGGGAGACCTTTATGTGTATCTTCTTCCTTTAAAGTTTTAACTTTATTCATTTCTCCTTGCTGATTTCTGCTGTTGAAATTTGCTCGTGTTGCTTTTGTTTCTTATTTTTCTATGCTAATTTGCGAGGTCCATTCATGCAAAGTTAATGTCACTCGAGATATTCATGTGCCTATAAAACAGCGTATCTCCTAAATAAATACCACCGAGTCAGTGGTGGGACGTAATGGAAAGAAAGAGTCTTGTTCTTTCTTAACGCGTAGAACTTCAAACGTGGAAACAACTCTGGAGTAAAAGTGTAAACGCCGAAGAAACCGTTATATTTCGTCGCATTGAAAATTTCTCACATGAAAACAGACCCAATACCTTACAGTCAATTTCCTTTGAGCTTCTTTCTTTCCCTCGTCTAAATCCTGCCACTTCGCCTATGGCAATCCTTGAAAGTATTTCAAGTATCTCGATTCACCGGGATAACGAGAACTGTGTTGCTATGATTTCACTGTTTCTTTTATCTTTACGTGCCTTTCTTTCAATGTAGAATATCGAAACGATCTGTTCCTCGAGAGAATAATCGCTTTGAAATAGTCGCTAACAATAACCTAAAGCGACTCATCGAGCTACAAGTCGCCCACGCTGCTTCCGAGGCGAAGTGAAAAGATATGCGAGGCGCAAGTGCTGAAGTGGCTCTAGTCCAGTGTGTTCTGGCGTGTGCTTGGACTCGACGCAGGTTCTACGGGAAAGCGGGTGCTCACTCGTTCGTTCGTACGGATGACTTGGCAACAGTGCGTGTGCCCGTACTCCGCACTCCTCTACACTGAACGTTGCGTTGTTGCCGTTCTTGACGCTGGCAAATCAGGTGCGGCCCTTTTTAACTCCAACTTATCCCATGAATGTTTCCCTGAATGTGTTGAAACCGTTGAAACGAGGAAGGAAAGTTAGTGGGAATCGCTTTGCTGTGAGTTTGAAACATTTGTGAATTCTTTTCTTAACATTTAACACCGTGACAATTGTTAGAATTATAGAATGATACTTGTCAGACACGAATACAATGGATTCCGGAGTCTGAAGGATCCTCATGGTTTTTCTCGAGGCCTTATGTCTAATTGCGTATTCGCTCTTAGAAGCGTCCGAGCGACAACTTGTTGGACATTGGCACGAGTTACAAGGAAGCATACGAAAGTTTTCGCAATGTGTTTATCCCAGCTGACTGTTTGTAGAAAGAAAAGTCGGTAGCTGCTAGAGTTCGTAAGCCAACGTGGAGAGAGGAGGCCTTTACTAACGAGGGGTTGGAGCACCGAGTGCTTGTGAGGGGGTAGAAGTGAAAAGCGGACGCGGCGATAAATTATAGCTTAGGTCACTCTTTGAGAAGAAAGAGACTGCGGAGGAAAAAACGTAGAATGGATTACTTCTCTTGGTGGCATCTTTTTTAAACGGACTACGAGGATACCCCGTGAATTGGTATCGTGGACATTCGTCCTACCATCCGATCACTTGGACGAAATCCAAGAGCAACCAAGAACTACGGCAAAGTAATGATCTCTTTTTTGGATCTTATCCAAGGTGTATCGAGAGAGTTATTTTACTTTACCAAAGTTCCCTAAAGACTGGCGTTTCGCTAAAGAATCGTCGAGTGATCGTCTCCCTGACACTTCTTCCCATACCTGCCCTCGAATATCTCACAGTCTTCATCTAACATGTACTGTGCGAAACTCACGTGCGAAAAGTATCCTCCTAGGCATTCTTCTGAGGCTAATAAACTTCGAATGACGTTTAACGTTGGTACCTAAAAATAAAATCGAGTCAACGAATATGCATGCGCAGTATACATGAATACCGTATACACTACGTAGGCGACTGTGTTATACCATGTATATATATATATATATAT
Source organism: Calameuta pygmaea (assembly GCA_031762395.1). NCBI lineage: Eukaryota > Metazoa > Arthropoda > Insecta > Hymenoptera > Cephidae > Calameuta > Calameuta pygmaea. Next base: position 235,340 of record JASANN010000155.1, on the reverse strand, counting down.
ATTCCTTCAAAATTATACTAATAAGTCAAGAAAACCCGTGTCCATTATAACGAATGAAATAAAACTGTTGAATATTTCTACAAGCACTGTTTAATCACCATGAAATAATTCACCAATCGTAATTTACAAGACGAGATATAATTATTCCTTAACGTATTAGTATCCCTGACGATCACCAGATAGTACAATTTCTCCAAATAACTTGATAAGTGATTGCCAAGCGGAAAGTTTCCAGGAAAAGATTCCAGACGGCATCGGTAATACCGAGTAGCGAACGGTTTGCCGACGAGCAACGCAGTGGAGAATGAGAAGGATGAAGAGGCGGCCGCCGTCGTTGGGACAAGAGTGTCGGGGCCAGGGACGGAGACGTTGCTGAGGATGGAAAGAGGGCGCCGAGTTGGGCGTCGAGTCGGCCGTCGTCGGCTGCGATCAGCCGCGCGGCGCTCAGTTCGAGTCGGACCTCCGCCGGAGAGAGATTGCGCCGTCCTACTGCGTATCCGTTCCGTGTTTCCTCTCCCGCAACGTATTACGCTGTGAATAATAGTAACCGTTTGAAACGCGAGTGACTCAGCCATGTAGGTTACCCGCGAAAATTCCAAGGAGGTCCTCGACGCAACAATCAGTGTCGAATTGTTGTCAAATTCATATAAATCGTGTGGATGGGTGCGTGCGTGTGTGTGTGAGTGGGTGCGTGTATCTATCGCAGTGTATAGTGCGAGAATCGTGGTGTAAAAGTAGGTTACCCCGGTGTCCTTGGCGGGAGCCTGATATACGTGTAACTGCAGTCGGCCCAGTTTAAGCGGCGCGCTTTTACGTAATGCCCCTCGTTTGATCGGTCCGTTTTCGTCGGAGAACGGCCACTGGAGAAGTGGCGAGGCCCTCTGGCCTGAAGGATAGTCAGAAGGAGACCCCAGGCATTTTCGTCCTTTATACTTGACGGGATTATCGGCCATCGTTGCCCGGCTGGCGCGCGACGACGTTCGCCTCTGGATCGCGCCACTTCGATCACTTCTAAACTCGGCTTTATAAATAAGCCATCCTAGCAGTGGACTAAACGCTTTCTTTGTCGCACCAGATTTTACTACCTGATGCTTCGCCAAAACCAGTGGATCTAGTGAGACGCAGTCAAGACCTGCCACCGCCCAGACCCTATTTCTTTCCTCCCGAGGAACCTCGCCGTTTTTCACTCTCGCCCCTCTTTTTCTTGGCTCGTCTCGCCCCGCACGACGTTGGATGGTGCTTTTGTGCGCGATGGCCATGTCAAATACTCTTCGTTAACAGTGCTGAGAATCATCGTCAACCTAGAAGCCGCACGAGCAGTTCATCGTGTCCCAATCCCCACACATAGTGCGCGACCGTAATCTTATATACATACATGTGTGTGTGTGTGTATATGTATATATATATCGCGAGATCTATTGTGTGATATATTATCAGTGATTTCAGTGTGTGATCAGTGCCCGTTTTTTCTCTGGATTATATTGGATATATTACGCTTCCTCGATCGTCGCTTCGCAAATCGACAGATTTCATTTATGTAAGTAACTTTGTTTATCCTTTTGCGTGTACATCAACTTTTTTTTTTGACGCGCAACAAATTTCCCATTGTCAATTCTACCATCTTGTACCGTCCATCTCATTGTTATGTTACCAGTAACGTCACTGACTCTTACTGCTCCTCCTCGTACCGTTAAAACGTTAGCTTCGCTTCCGCCGTTTAACTCGCTCGTTCCACTTGCACACCGGGAAATTCTCTTAGTACCTACTCGACTTCTTCATCCATCTTTCTCTTCTGCACCTTCGTGACAGTTTCTTTCGGAGTGGACACGTCATACTGATTTCTCCACTTTGTCATTATCTTCACGATGACTTCCTCCAAACAATCGATAATAAGTTGTGTTTATCGTAAAAGGATTGTTATCATTATCAGTGATAATTGGTAAACCGTATCCGGGATCCTGTTGACATCGCTGTTTATACGAATATCAAATATTTAATGGTCACCACGTGTTGTTCGTGACAATTGTATCGCACAATTTTGCAATTTATTGACAATCTTTCCTTCATCAAAAGAAATTGATCGGACCGTATTGCGAATAATGGAAGAGCTTTTGGGCATTGCTTATTTTTTTACGATTTGCACCGCTTGTATGCAACAAAGAACTTTTTTCCGATAAACAAGATACGATCCAACATTCATTAGTCGTAAAATCGGATTCGTCAAGATCTTCCTTTGATATGGAATTGCTGTGGCGTGGCCGCGAGAGGTATGACGGCTGGGATGAAAAAAGGGGGAGGGGACGTCCCATTTTTAATAAGCGGCAACAACAGAGGGATACTTTATTCGCGGCACGCGCATCATTTTTCACGTTTACGGCGCGCCGAGCGAAAAAAACTTTGTACCTACGTCAGGACGTATTCGGCAGCGTCTGATGTATATACATGAAATTATATATATATAATATCCATATATATGTATACGTATATATGTATGCTATAATACATTTTGCCGAACCCGCCGGTCGAGGGTCGTAATAATTATTCGCAAAGCGTAGCTATTTGCAAGCAAATTAATCGCGGGGCGTTCCAGTAACCTCATTACTTGCTTGCTCATGGCGTGTTCCTCGCTTGCCGAAGCCTCCTTAGTGTATGCACGAAGGAGACCGCAACTTCATAGTAATATGTTCGATTGCAAGGCGTCACAACCTACCAATTTATGCCAATTTTAAATTCCGGAGTTACCTCAGACAAATGATTCTCTAGCGTAATTCATAAGAAAAAAAGAGAATCGTCCTTCTCAAATCTAGCGTCATTCAGCATCCGTTCAAGTGTGTTCTACTGTCAATACGGGTAGAGAAATTTGACGTATACCATTGAGATTGGACCGAAGGAGTGTGGAAAAGCATGGAGTCCTACCATGTCCTACCATGTCCGTTGCAACAGTGTGACTTAATAGCGTGTAACGTGCTGAGAAAACATTGCGCAATTTGGAATCGTTTAATCTTACGCACGTGCTACTCATGCGGACTAGAATTATATGAGACTTCCGCTTCGCATTTATTTCTGCATTCAATTGTATTTGTAACGAGCACAGAGAACGGTGAAAGTCGAGAGAAAAGAATATCACGGGTAGGCGCTGTCTTAAGCCTAAATTGTCATACCATGAGAAATGGAGAAAGGCGGTATGTTACGGTTTGACGATCTGTTTCGAAATGAATGTACGATTATCAGTGGAATGACAGGTTTACGTATTCCTTGGCAAGAACGAGGAACAAAAGATCTCGAGATGGGTCGGTCCTTTACGTGGAGGACAATGACGCCCCACGGTCAAAGCCAGTGAAGCGAGCGTGCGAATGTCAAGCACGAACGTAGAGGTACTGCGTTGTAGCTGGCTGACGTAGCGATCTCAGAAATTACTGGTAACTCCGCTTCGATGCCGAACAGGATTTCAACTATCTGTTATCTGCTTTAAAGATAGCGGCAAATTCAAGGGGAATCATTTAGACGGGCAAATATGCGTTCATGGGGAAAAATTTATTAGGCGAGAATATTTAGGCGTTATCAAATAAAATATATGGGGATGTTCCTTCGTGTTTAAATGGGAAATATTTTACGTGGTCATAGTGTATTCGTATATGTTAACAGTTAACGTAGAGACTTTATGATGTTCGGTATTGGAAATTTCGTCATTGCTCTGTTTTACGGTGAAGTTTAGGGCTGGTAGGGATCCTCGGTGAGAACTAAATAAAATGATAAAATTTGAGAATCAACTTTTGCCCTATGTAGGTGGATAAAGAGGTTACATATGCTGGCATATGTTATGAATGAATTTTTTTAATGACGATATTGGCCCCACTATGCGATCAAGTGATAGGGCTTTTCAAACCTCATTCCATCCATTTCCATTTTATCCTGCTGAGCGTTGAAAGGCGTCCTCGTTTCTCGCGTGTCGTCGTCGATTTCCTTTCAACGAGCCGATCGAGTTTTACGTTAATTTACCATATCGGAACATTAACTGGTTTTTCGAGTAATCTGAAACGATTGGTTTCGCATGTTATATTATTTTATAAATTCCACGATCAAAAGAATAGATATTTTTACCAGACGTACGTACACGAGGGTTACGCGCGGCACATGCGCAAAATCTCCTCAAAAATCTTAACGAGGCTTTCTGCTTATACATCTTTACTCCCAGAAGTCGGAGACGCGGAGTTTCTGGAGGGTTGAGAAAAAGTGAAAGTAAACGAGGCGATTAAAGACGAAGCGAGGACCAAGGAAGAACATAGTTTTTGAGTAGCCTGCCGTTGTTCCCCGAAGTACGCAGAAGAAGTCTTTTAAAGATGGCTCTTCGTCGCCACGTGCTTACCCAATGGTTTTCATTCTGTCGGTTGTCCATCCGATAACAAGATAATGGCCACTTAGTTTTCAGGTAGCGCGCGATCCACTCAACCTGGCTAATTATTCTAAGAACTTACCGCTAAACGATTCTCTCGTTCGTTGCTCACTATCGTCCCTTTAATCCATCACGTGGGGCCAAAATGTCGCATCGTCCGTTACCTCTTGAGAGCAAGGTACGATCGCTTAATCTCCGGCAATAAATAAGAGCATCTTAAACTCCACAAAGCCAGTTTAACTTCCATCTTCCAGCATCCACTTTTCCTCGGCGTACTTTAAGTACCGAGTAGCATCGTGGTTAGCGCTGATTTTATTCATGAAAAGTTAAACACGATCTTTAGGAAAAGTCACGAGGAACTTACTGTATGCCTGTTTGACCTTTTTATCTTTTCCTATCAGTTATTATAATGCAGTAATTGATCCCGTACTAATCTCCATGAAGTTCCGTCACACATACTATATCTGAAATATAGGAAGCTTCTCACTGTTACACTCGTGACATAAATCTTGGAAGCTTAGCGACACCCAAGTCTTGGTCGGGAGTTTGGCTCAAATCCGCAAGAGAGTCTTGCTCTCGAACGCCAAGTGTTTTAAGTCTCGATTCGTGAAAGTGGCCTCGCGCAACCATCGGCCACACTAGTACACACCAGAGAACAGGCCGGGGAGCACACGTGCACGATTTCTCTACCGTGCCACGCACATTCTTTCACGATCTATTGATTCCGTACTCTGGCCAACTAGCAGCTTGGGAAATGGGCACGACGTGCGCGTGGACGTTAAGTGTCGCGAGGACGATCATCCTCAGCAGACGCTACCGGATAACGCATTCCGATATTGAGGTCCTTGAATAAATCAAGCGACAGGTTTCCTTGGGACGAAAATAAAACAGAGTCAAAATAACTGGGCTAGCTATACTTTTAACCAAAGGAGCATCGAATGGTTTCTTCGACTCGAAGGCAAACGAAGTCCGGTAATTGACCCGGGGCTAATCGAATAACGGGAAATTACTTTGGTCGCTTCTATAATAGTTATCTCATCTTTGTACTCGTTGCATGGCAATTGCGTGAGATTATTTGTTCTTAAGGACCCACACCAAATTTTCGAAATAACGATGATATATTCCCGGGATGAGAAAGTGCTGCTGGAACGGGGAAGGGATATAGAATGGTGGGTGGCGACGTGGGAATGGGGCGGGAGGAGGGCGGGGGGGCATATCGAAGGAGACCACAGAGAATAATACGCTCGCTATCGTAGCGGATATCGGAGCGCCTGGGAAAATATTCTTGGAGTTGTGGTTGTCCGTTGTTCCTGGTATTTCATCATCCGTGGGTTATCACGTGGATTATCATAATGGGGCTAGTTCGCGAAACATCTTTTGATCTTCTGACACGAGTGGTATGGGTCCTGGTCATTGTGAGCTTTTACTAGATTTATGATGCGTACTATTTTTCTAGCATTTTTTTCACATAGGTATGTCGTGGCGTACATATATGTACGTTCGTACGTAAAGTATAGATATACCTGAGCGTTGTTATACGTTTGCGGATGCCACGAGAAATCATTGGGTCAGTGGGTGGAAAACGCGTGTGTAAGCTCCGTGGCTCTTTTATCGTTCTGGGTATATAATACTGTTAAGACGGCATAAAGGCCGTTCGAGTCGATCGTTAATTATTTTTACGGTCTGATTCGCTGCGGTTCGCCGCTTTGAGATTAACGGAACGCTAGGGACCTTTAAGTTCTATTACACTCATTTTCTCTGTCACGGAAATACAAGCTTCGACGCTATCGGCCTTAATTTAATATCTTATAGAATTTACTTCTATTACCGTGAGTCTACGTGTTATACTCTCTTGGTAGTGATTTAACGGTCTTTCTTAAATGGCAATAAAAACAAGCGTGTGTCGTTGCGGAATTTAAATAGTTCAGTACCAAATCTTTCGGGCTCACATCGAACTGGTGATTTATCTAGATCAGATTTGATGCTTTATCGAGGGAAGATATCGATTCAGTTGAACCATCAAGGGACATTACTGGAAACACGTGTCTGGCTTTACAAGACAGAAATAGTGTTTACAGAGCTGTCGTCGCTTACGATTTTTCACTATTTATTTTCATAACCTATCTCTAATCAGGTGCTCGATTGGGAAACTTCTTTTTTTCTCCTTGTCGAACAAACCGGATACCGCGTCTCGAATTAGAGCGTTTGTACATATGTTGAGGGGGGACAAATTTAGTATCGAGTCAAGATCCGTCGGGTGACACGAACCCCGTGTATTCAAGAATACAATGAACGTGTGTTATATCGATAGGACAACAACACTAACCGACAGAGAAGAAACAGAGAACTAATTATTTTACTGTCAAAGCCGGCATAGCGGCGAAGAAATTGCTACAATAATTTCTGCATTCAGGAACGATATTGCTGCGGAGAACAGAGAGCACACGGGGGACGTTATACCAGCGAGGGTGGCATAGAACGAGAAGCTGCGACCAGGGGACGCAGAGAGACAGTCGTCGTAATAAAGGATCCGTCGACCCTCGAAAACCTTTCTGCCACCCTGAAACGACCCGAACCACCCAACCCTTAACCATGAGTTATTTCCAACATGGGCTGGAAGAACGTTTTCAGCATTCGGTCGCACATTATCCATGTAAAGCAAGGGCTATATCCTGGTCGCGTTGCGCTTACTGGGTTGCCTGACCAGCTGGCCTCTACGTAACGAGGCGGAGCACGCCGACCGGAAAAGCACAAGTGAGTTGAAAATAAAAGGATCGGACCCACGAGTATACACGCTACTTTCGCGAGAGATATTGTGTTGCGCGTCCCAGTGCGCCCCGGCTGGTAAACCAGTCGCACTCCGGCCTGCTATGGAACATGGTTTATATTCAGAGAATCTGAATCTCTATTGCTGCTGTGCCAAATATCTCGCTCTCTTCTCTTCTCTTACGCATGTGGGTCGGATCGCGTTTGGTTACGCACGCGTACAGCGCTCTCGTCTCTATCACGATACTTACGCCCGGGTGTTTACGCACGTGTATATATATATACACGTACTGCTGAGAATCCTTACAGCGTGCTCCTTTATATCCCATATTTATATTCAGTTACGAGTGAGCATTAATAAGGCGATATACATTCGCGCGTAGTCTTACTCTTCTTCTCTAATTGTTATGAGAAAATAAATCTCTTTATGACTGGGAAGTCGAAGGGAGTCGCAGGCCATTTCAGGGAGATGATTTTTAAATGATCTTTCGCTACTATCATTATTTCTGATGCGTGGGATACTTTTGCCAGAGAGTCGTCTGAAATTGATCGACGATTCAGGGCGTTTCGAAACGAGGGTTTATGTTGAGAAGACAACGGTCGATACGCGTCGCGTGGGTGGTTCATCGGTAAGCACGACAGAAACTTCGATACTTTAGGGACGGTGTGTGTGAGCACGATTTTTTTTTGTTCATTTTACGCGCCACGCTGTATAAAATCGATCGTTCGGGGGTTGAGGGATGAGTTACGGGAATGTGAAAAGTGCGGAGCTGTAGTAAACGGCAGCGGGGAAATAGATTCGCGAAAGGGCAGAGCCTCGAGGATTGATTGCGACGAGTAGCCGAGCGCGAAATTCTACCGAGTCGAGACAGAGAGAGAAATAGATTTGTTTATATATCCCCAATAACACTCTTTATATTCCTCGTGGAAATTGAGATAATGAAGAGCGATATAATCAGAGAACGAGGAAGTAAGTGGAGAGCTTGAGGATAATTCGCCAGACTCCTATTAATATAAGCTATACGTATATGTATGATTTTTTAATTCCGAATTCTCTGTCGATAGTTCCATTTTTTTTTGTTTTTATTAATAGAATACTCATAACCTTGTATCGTTGTTACGTCATCGGATTTACTATAGTCGTTATCCTTAAGTACAACCAGCTTTATTCTTCACGTGTCAGTGAACTTCACTCGCTTGTCACTCGCGAGTTTCGTGACTCTGCACCTCGTTATCGCGGGACTCCACATTGTCCATTCATCCGGTTGATAATTTACGGATTGCAATACATAGAAACGTCATAATCACTTATCCCGCGTAGCGGTTCTACAGCGTGACAAATATGTCCGCAGCACAGTTTCAGGAACTCAAACAACATTTCTCGGTACAGCTGTTTTGCCTCGTACGACGATAAAATTGACTCACTCTATTTGCGCGGTCTGTAGAAGTAAATCCAGCCGAGTTTTTATTCCTCCTTGAGAATCGTCACTTTGTATATAAAAGTCTCGTGACATTTCCGTGGCGCATAGCTACAGGAGGGTTCCCCGTCGCGGGAAAATATATCTCCAGCGCAAGACTCGTTTATACGTATGGCCACGTTCTTAATAATAAAAACCTGCTTCTGGGTCAGGAGACATGACATCACTCGTTACGATACTCGAGAGTGTCGAGGCAGCGAGAATGCCCACATAGTCAGTCAGTCAGCCAGTCAGTTCGATCCACGGCATATTTTAATCTCTGTCAATCGACGTCCTTATACGCGATGGCAACGATGCCAAGAAGGTTGGCTTTTTCTTTTCGTCCTTAAAAATTATTTCTTTTTCTCCTTTTCAATCACATTACACGCCTCTTTCCTCTGGTATGCGAAACGTCATCGTTCCGACTGTCATCATCGTTCTCGTGAAAATGTCACAATAGCCCATACGCGTTGATCATCGCGTCAATGTGTCGGCAGGTTTATTTCGAGTCGACGCGAAATGCCGCTGCTCGTATCAGGGACACAGGCAGGCGAAGTCTGTAGGTCGGAGCGAGAAGCTTAGAAGGAGCGTAACGGTTTAGTGGGAACGGTGGAAGGAAGGAAGGAGCGTGAGGTAGAAACGCTGCAGATGGAGGCGGCTGAAACGGAGGAGCTCGAAAGACGGGAAAATGGAAGAGGGAAGATGTCGAGGCAACCTGCTGCTGCCCCTCTCGCTTCTGCTGCTGGCCTCATCTCCCGGTTGCCGTGACGACCCATACCACCCGCCATCATGCCAACGAGCATAGTCACAGTCACAGTCCAGTCACAGTTACGCTCACAGTCACGGCTCCTCTTCGCACTCGTGAATCTACCATGCTTCCTGCTCCTGCTGTGTATACTCGTGACTCCTAGCCTCTCTCTCTCTCTCGCGACTCCCGTTCAGCTATCTATGTTTCTCTGTCTACTTCTTATTCCGGCTCATCCTCTGTTTCTGGTACCGCGCGTGCGAGTAGACAGTCCACTGTGCTACTTAGACGTCCTTTGCGATATCCTCGTACTACGTTCGAACGGCCTTAGCGAAGCTGCAATTTTTTTCCTTACTCTTAGGCGTAAATGAAAATCCTTGAAGCATTGTGGACAAAGCATAATGCCGGCATTCCAGCGACACTGTAGTCATACGATTTTCGTGCAGGTGAACGCAGAGAGGCTTTGTTATGGTTTAGTATTTTTTCTTTAAAATGACGCTGACGCGAGTCCGGTCTATCGGTTCGGTTCTCTCGTGACTGGTAACAATAGACAGGTCCTTGGGTGACACTGTGCACGATCTCGCAGCATCCTCTTTCGTACCTTAGAACGTTCTGGAATCGGTCATGTTCTTTCCGTCTTCCTGTTACTTACTGCATGGCTACGTGACTCGTTCCTCTGTATATCCACACACACGTGCCATGAATTGGCACTCGAGCGCTCGCAATGGGACGCTAGGCACGAGACATGGGCACGCGGGACTAACTTTTCAGCTGGCGATTCCCTCGGGACGAGAGGAAAGGCCAAGGTCTTCTAATGTTCCGATCCGACGCGAACTTGTACCATAGGCTTTTACCTCCATTAGGTTGGCACTTTTTACGCCGTCGACGTAGCTCTATCAGATGTGGATCGATTCAAGCATATCCGTAAATAAAATGACAGGTTCCTGGCTTTAGCTTAAAGTATTCATGAATTCTATCGACATGGAACACTGGGCCTTTGCTATCTCACAGGTATACACGGTAGTCATTGCGATAAGATATCTAGTAGATTATTATTTATCGAAACGTCAAGACTCCGGCGATCGTTGTGTCCGATATAAGGTCTGAGTTTATGTAATTTCGAAATTTTCGTGTTTGTTATACTCGAACATAATTTTAAGACTCACTTCGACGTCTGCTTGGCTCGAGTCTCGGTGCGACAATCCGAAGATTCGTAGAGGAGCCAGTCATTCGCGTAAAGCGAAGATAATTACGAAGCCACCTACGAAGCATGTGCCTCTCTGTAAAACTCGAGGAAACCACATTTTCTGTGGCGTCATAACTCCCAACCACCTTTCCCTCTTGCTCACTTTTACTTTCGCTTAGTTCGTGACTCTTTCTCTCTTATCGTTTCTCTCCTATTATTCTCTCTTTCGCTATCCATCTCTCTCTTTCTCTCTGTCTCTCATTCTTGCTCGCCTAACGTTACCGACACTCATTCCCATGGGTCTGCTCGTTCCAGGCGCCCGACATGACTTCCGTCCTGTATCCTCGACTCAATGCCAATTAAAATACCCGCACGGATCGCGTGCCAGGTACACGCATTTGCACGCGAATATTCGTATCTCTCCGTGCAAATTATACACACGGTGAACCAGAGCCATCGTAGAGATTAACCAGAGCATCCACTCTGAGATATTCATGCATCAAAATCGCAACGAGCAGTTCGCTCTTACGGAGTCGTAACTATTCGGACGTACGTAATGATGCTTGCACCAATATCCCAAGTGGATAATAAAGGACGATCGTGGAGATCAGAATTCAAAAGGGGCACTTTCATTTAAAACTACTTTCTCGACGAGCCGTGACCCCCGTTCGCGGTTCGTAAATCGAACGGGAGGAACGGATAAAGTTAAACATGCCAGTTCCGACAAAGTTGCTCGATTAGAGAGCTTTGCGCCGCGTAATTATCCCGAGAAACGGGACAGCTGTAATTCCGCGGTGAGCGAAACAAAAAGATATCTTGGTTGTGTCGGTCGGTGGGGACGACGCGAGGGCGGGAGGGAGAGGAGGGAAGACCAGGAACGAAGCAAACCCGTTTCGCCGGATACCGGTACGCCATTCCGCACGTTTCTCCCACCAGTTTGGAGGATAGTCTCTATACATAACGTTTTCTCATTCGCATTCTTTCCGATTCTTCCCCCCCCCCTCTCTCTCTCTTTCTCTATTTCTTTCCTTCTTTCTTAACGATACTGCGAAAACCCTCGGTTACCGCGGGAGACGTCACGCAGACGTTTTTATCGTCATGGGTGGCCCGCCACTGTGTCTTCTTCTCACTCTCTCTTTCATTCTCTGTCTTCGACTGTCGTCATCATCCTGAGTATCATTCACGTCTACCCTACGTGGACGACGTATATATTCACCCTTAATAGTTTCTTTCCTTCACGATACCGAGGGTCAAGTTCTCCGGTTACTCTTAGCTCGTAGGGTTTATCGGTAACACGCATGTGGCTAAGGGTGGTTTTCATTGGAAGAATCGACGTCGTATCGCGTGACTGGTCTTGCCTCGCTAGTTACGTCTTGGCACAAAGTATCATGTGCTGTTGTGTATATACATATAGCGTGAGTTATAGGGTTTTACGTCATTCAGCGCAGCAACCTGTGTCTCCTTGTGCACCGGCATCGTTGCGACTGCTTCGGCTTTTTCTAATTACGATTAAATCGCAATAATTATAAAACAGCTGTTATCGCAGTGTGCCAATACACTGCTGTCGTTGCGGCCTGGGAAGTGTGTGCGACAATACGAATAGCGTCCCGACGCTTCGACTTTATTTACTCGGGTTCACTCTCTGTGTTTCTTTCATTATATGTACGCCTTGGCGAGGCTGTTTTTATTACACTCGGAATTTAGCGCCCGTCCTGGAACACCAGACGCGTTGAGCGTAACACGCAAATTGAATTTGTCTGATAGCAACACGTCGGGTGATAACGCGAGGACTTTATCAGAAGCGAAAGAACTTTTGCTCTTTCTTCAAAACGTATTCTTACGTATGTAAGTGAGACAGTTAACGATTCGTAACGTTCGTAATCCTTAAGAGCGACGGAATCAGAATTATAGCGATGCTTGACTATGGTTAAGCAACGTCTCTCTTTCTCCTATGACTCTTTGTATTCTATGTCCTTCCTTTGAGTAGCCTCTTACGAGATTTTCCTTTGGACATATCTGAGGAGATCGTTTTACTTTTTTTCTTTTAGATTTCCCTTCCTTTGTACATGTTTTTTTTATGGGTTAGGATCCTTTTTATTCAGTTCTCGGAATAACCCCCACGCATCCGTATACACAATTCTCGAATATTGCGGGTTCCTTATATTTTTTATGTACTAAAGAGACTTACGGTTACGCGATATTTGTTGATTCTTTTTTTTCCGTTCTGTCGCTCGCGGTGAATTGGCAATCTGAAAAGCCATTAAATCTTTTGATTATCACGTGTTTACCAGCACTAGAGGCTTATTGGGTGTGCCGAAGTAGCATGCTACGAACGATTAAAAAATTATTTCATTTCTTTACACTTCTAAAGGTATCTAACCGCAATCTGTCAAATTGACTGTTTCCCTTGAACGCGCGCATCAAGCGGCAAATTCACAGACACTGAGCAACGATAGCGACAATCGATCGACGTCGCGTAAACGTGGTAACAAAATTTTCAGATATTTTCAATACACATGCTAACGATAAAATACGAATCTTATACTAGAAGGAATAATCACTCTTTTATGGGGTGCGTGTTCATATGACTGCCTGTGTTAATAAGTAAATCTCCATTATGTTCCGCAGTAGGACTCGCGTATTCGTACATGCGTAATGGGTAATGTAACAAATTCTACGTAAATGTCGCGTGTGGCGTCCAAGAGCACTTGTCACCTAGGGTGCTTTAGTTTAGTTCAGTTGACATTACTAATGCATATAAACGCATACCAATGATGGCGCTAGGAAGACAGCAGGTTGGGTTATATACAAGCTTACTACCCCTGCAGAGGACTACGGTTAACGGGTTTCTTCATTCTCAGCGTTACCCGGTTCTCGTTTTCATCCAGCCAGAACTGGTATGTCGGGATCTACTTGGGGTTCAGGTCAAAGCCGAGACCTTTTTTTTACCTTGCTTTCTATACGTATGCACTTACCTGTACTCTGGGTTACTTTTCCTTTTTTCGTCCTGGGTTCGAATGCATTTTTCACTGTAAATGGAAACCGAAGAGACGTGCTACTCTCCCATTCGAATATACTGGTTTTGATCAAGGAATGTTCACGGGACATTTTCGAATGCAGGAAGTGGTTTTGCAGCGTTTGTAGTTGGCGAGAGTCGGCGGTTTGTGTTTTCATATCCGCGGAAACAAGATGAGGTCCTCGCGTCGCACTTTGTGTGTAGTAATTAGCAGCAAACGATGAAAGTGCAATTTTGCATCGTTTCCTTCTGGTTTAAGGGCTGTTGCATGTATGCATGCTGGTTTTCGCTTTATTTTCAACTTTTTCTCCGTTTTATCTTGCATGTCTTCCTATTTCTTTTTGTTTTGTACGCTCTGTATCTCTTGCCTCTGCACCGCTTTATATACACGTGTACATAGGTTACACATATCCGTGGTTCATGGGTTCGACACAATGCTTACCGTTTATGGGAGAGATTAGGGCAACTCGGTTGGCCTGTAACGGACGTACGGTCGAACCCTGAAACTCGCATGGTCGACCCTTACCCGACCTTATAGTCATGCGGAACGGTAAAATAATCCAAAACCTCTTATAATTTAATTTTACTCTACCACGTTTCATGAATCTTCCTGGTAGCCGGGTAGAAAGATTTTAATAAATTTTTAAATCAACCTGTGGCCGCATCACTTGGTCCACTCTCCTCTCCTCAGGCATGCTTTATAGATAAGATTAGATCCTACTACGTACTGCATTAAAGCAATACTTAGAATTATTTAATACACTTTGTACAGTTCGACTTGCAGATAACTCTCCTATCGTAATATCTGTTTGAATTTTTAATGCAATCTCGCATATCAATATTACAAGTAAAAATAGTTGTTGGTCAGTGATAAGAGTCCTAGCCTAATTTTTTAATACTTTCGACAGGCTGATGGTTTGTTAATCTCTCGCGTCGGTGAACGTGCTTTGTCCCTCCAGGGTTTCGTAGCCTTGCGCCCTCTTCCCTTTGCCCTCCCGCCCCTCGCGCTCTCACTGTCACATGATTTGACTCAAAGTGATATATTATGATGGATAACCGCGGGCAGCCGTAGGTGGAGTCGTCGTGCATTCGACCCACTCACCCCTGCCTAACTGGCTGGCTGGTTTGTTGGTTCGTTGGCTGGCTGGGCTGGCTGGGCTGATGCCTGACTGCTTGGTTGACTGACTGGTAGACTGTGCTTGCACGGAACTCAACCTGCACGTTGAAACGGCCACCAACCTCGGAAGCAGTATTGTCGGACGTTCCTTTAGCTCATGGCCGAACAAGTTTTGACATCCCTGGTTCCCTCTCGGTTCAGTCAGAGTTTGCTGTCGGTAAACGAGTTCGTCGGCTTGATAACCTTTCGCGAGGGCGTAATATAATAATAGTAAGCGCTTACGGAGATACCGGCTCTTTTATTTGCCGTTGATATATACGCAACGCAACAATATTATTATTCGGTTAATAATATTTTCAGCAGCACTATACATTACGTTCTTCGATTCAAGCCCATTATTTTCCTTGTGTCCAACTCTATCTACCTTTTTTTTTCTTTTCTCTTTGATGATGGTTTGCTTGGGACGAGCCACTTACGCGATGCTACATTACCCTTTGACCCTTATAGTCTTTGGCGTCGGTTCGATCTGCTCCTAGGCACGTCACGTCGATGAAAATCACTGGGAAAACATCGTGTCCGAATGGCTAGGGTCACGGGACGCGTTCTTGTAATTGGAAGGATACAATTAAAACGTTTGCTGACTTATTGAGATGGGATTGCCGTCATGGATCTACTCTCTTTGTCTCACTTCCTCTTCCTCTCACTCACTCTCCCTCCCTCTCACGCTCTCGTTATCCGGATCGTACTTTCCCGTTGTCAGGTGGGTAGCTCATCCCTTGTAACTGTATTCTCTTTACTCCCTTTGTCCAGGAGGGACCTTCTCGGGACCTCGTAAATTAGCTAGATCCAAGATAACTAATTTTACTTCGCGAATTATCGATAATACCACATCCGGCCGGGTACATCAGAGTATAAAAGTATAGGTCACGAACGCTTAGGCATTTCAGTACCGCTCGGTCAGAATTGCGGCTTTATAAATAACGCTCGCGGATATCAAAAGAAATTAGCATTAATCGGCGGTCACGTTATACAGTATGCAGCCGTTAAATTATATCTATAGATAAAAGTCTAGTTCATCCACGTGGATGACGATGGTAATATCGATTTAGGGAAAGACGTATGTTGCGTCCTTTTTGTTTCCGATCTTCTCCCTTGTCCTGCTTCTCCGTCCCTCTTCGACCCGTTATCTCTCTTACTCGTATCACTTCAAAAGCGCGGCTCTCTCTCACTCGCTCTCTTGCTCGCACATGGACATGGCCTTCGATATCCGAGATAAACTCGCAGCTACTCTTCAAGAGAAAACACGTTATCCTCTCGATTCTCTTTCGCACTTCCTCACGCGTTTTCCTTCTTTGGGGTGAATTGACGCCGTGTCATTTGGGAGGGGAAAATCTTTGGCGGTTCGTAGGAACAAAAGGAATCGGAACAGCCTCCTCCATTCTACCCTGGCAATTGCTTTGAAACTTTCCCATCGGTGAGACCCTAGCAGCTGCTCTTGGTTTGTAGGTGGCTGCACTGAATCCTGCATTGTATAGCTAGACTGCCAGGTACTTTGTTTATCCGATACGAATTGGCTCTCTCAAACGCAATCTGACATTTAATTCTAGCGACGTCCAAGACCGTTTCTGGATTTACGTTACACTTGGGAACAAAGCAGTGCGGATACGTCTTCTCTATGGCAAATTTGTCCAATTCTCTCTCTCTTGATTCCTGTCGAGTACACTTCTTGATCCTTGGCACTATTATTACAAACGTATACCTGCTACTGCGGTTCGACTGCTGTAGACGCTGGAGATATTTGGCGGACGTCTTGACGGCACGAGTAATGGACACGCTTTCGGGATTCCTTCTACGTAGTAGCCACTCTCGTGATTTTCTTGCTTCATTTTTATCCAGCTGAAGGAAACTGGCCGCTTCATCGCGCTCCCCGTATGACCGCATTGCTCGTTTGCTTGTTTGCTCGCGAAGGCTCCGTTATATACATAGGTATATACATACGTGAATTCAACTCGAAGAGAAATTGCTCTGGACTGTACCACGTCGGTATCCTTTTCTCTCCTTTTCTTCTTGTTCATCTTCCCGAAGAATAAAGCATCGTCTTATACGGCAAATTCATTCTGGACAATGCGGTTAAGAGGCAGCCAGTTCGAGATGAGTCTGATAGGATATTGCGTCATCTTTATGGCCGAACGATGCATATGCGACTCTTGTATCTACGCATTAACCGTGCGAGAATGATTTTTAGGTTACATCAATATCGTCAATACTTCGTCATGATTGTAATATATATGTATATATTACAACTGATATACATTTAACAGTTTAACGTGCCGATGGATTCTATTAAGTGTATTTTACGCAATTTTTACGATGAAATGTCGAGTTGTACATTGGCCTCTATAATGTATTGAAATTCGTATAGGAATGCTTAATAGCAGTACCTAACATACTCTTTGCTCGAGGTAAATTTCATTCAATGTCACTCAACGTCTATACATAAAATGTTTTTCAACCACGGTATTGGAGGAAATATAATCTGTCAGCCCGTCCCCAGGAATAATTCGTACTTTGTGGGTTTATGCCTTATTCACTCGCTATGGGATGATATCGTCCCGAAGGTTCTGCCAATCGATTTCCTGGAGTGAAACACACCAGACAACCTCTGCTGAAACGTAATCCGATAGATCAAGAGGATGGGTTGTATGTGGGGGGGGGGGGGGGGATGGGTCATTTGTTCCTTCTCTTTCCCTCCCTTCTCCAGCTTACTCTCGCGAATTAGGCAAGTACCTAATTCAATCATGAAAGTTGCAGCTTGTGAATTGTTATCAAGAAATTACATAAAAATCAACCGTATTGTCGTGGGAAGGCAATTTACACGAATAGATTATAGGAGACTTTTACGGGTTTTCTGTTAGATGAGATAATAAAAAGTATCGTATGGGGATTGGTACATCCAACGAATCTAGTAGCTACGGAAACGTCAAGGCCAGTATGGTAATTTCAAACTGTCACTTTTAATTAATCGATGATTAACATTTTTCTTGGTATTTTGCTGGAAATGGGAGAGGTTGTTCGTATAAGATTTCACGTAACGAAGTTACGGAATTGCGGTGTATCTCGTTGGCGGTAGCTTTGTAAATTCACTTTAATAATGTTAACACGAAATTATGACGTTAATGCTCGTGGGCAATATCACGTCGGTTGAGGGTTCAAGCATATAGAAGGGGTTGCTGGAGCTGGTTCGACACCACCAACACAACAGCCACAATCCGTCGTGTCTGTCTGATCAAGATGAAATATTTTACCAACGACGAAATGATGTTTTCGTTGGGTATTTCAAGCCGTCGAAGACACAGTCACCCCGCACCCTCCAGTTTTTGCGGTTTCGCTAGTCACACGGATCACAGCAGCATGCCCATACGATCGTAATCCGTGATGGATAAAAAGCGAGTAGGATTTATGAAAAAAAATCCATTTAGCACCCAACTTTACTGTACAAGCAGTTAAGGATCCCGCGACAGTTTCTCGTTAACCGATGATCGTCCTTTTGTCTGTCGTTGACCTAGCTCTACTTTTTTTTCCTTTTCGCACCCCTCAGCCACCCTCGCTCTATAGTACCTGCATAAAATGAATGAGTAGCTAAATCAATATTCTCAGCACTCATTGCAATTACCAAAGTACCTTATTCCCCTTTCTCCCCATTCATCTCCTCTCCCCTCACCCATACAGCAAGCCTAGATCCCGGAATCGCTACTGGAAATTAATTGAGTTTCATAGAGCAATATCGAGAGGTTATAAAGGGGAGACAGAGAGAGAGACAGAGAAAGAGAGTCTAAGGATGACCAATGACCCGTGATGGGGATGTAGGAATGGAAGTCATAGGAAGAACGAGTTGCTACAGTTTCATGTAAATCGCGCAGGGCAGTCCTCTCATTCAACCAAGACGAAGTCGAATGAAGTCTCTAAGTTTTGGTGAGATGGCAAGTAATACGCTAGCTGGGGCTGCCTCGCTTGGATTCCTCCAAGGAGAAAAGGGTGGGACACTGACGGAGTAAAGGCCGGCGCAATGTCATTGTTTCTCGGTGCTGTTTCCCTCGCGATGGAATTTTGCGCGTGACGATTCGTCTCTCCTCTCACATAGAGTTACAATGAGGAACTAGACTAGCCTCGACAGGAGTTCCGAATAGCGGCGAGACTTTCCTGCTCCCCCTGGCACCGTTAACGTTTCTGTTTGAGTCGTTTCTTCTATATCATCCTCCCGGCTCCTCCTATTGCCACTTTACGATATATTCTTTCTTCACGACGACAATGGATGAGAATGCCGAAACTGACTTTTCTTCTATCTTGCCTTCGACGTGCTGGCTCAATAAACCTATATCGAGATTCTTTCTACTTCGATTCGCCATCACACTCTTTCAAATATTTAATAATAACAGTCTGACGGTATATTTAGACGTCTGCTATTATATCCTTCTTCATTGTGTTATCCAGAAACACTTGCTTCCTTGTTATTATTTTCATATGGATATCAATGCGAAGTACGCGCCTTACGCTACGGGGATACACCGGAATTATATAATTACGCCGGTTTTACTTGGCTCACTCTGTATGTCCGCGACCTTCGTCTATTAACTGTTACGCTTGACCTTGGTTTATTATAACGTGTATGTACGAGCAGTGGCGTACCGCCGTACCAATAAATGCAGTCAAAGGAACGTGCGCGCTTGACCTTCTCTCGTGAATTATAATTGGGATAGACGTTTATCGCGTATTGGATTCCGGTTGTTACCGCAAGGATCGCCTAACGTATATGAAATAATTGAGGCGATCGAAGATAGCGGATACCAGAATTCTCAGGTAACAATCGCCATGCGCGAAATACAAATCTACGTGTAAGATACGCTAATGGCGTACCTGGCAATCTCTGGCAAATTACAATATTACATCTTGGAGCGCGGCTTGTCGCGGCATCCATTACAAAACACGTTTGTGTCTCGCAACGTCTCTCGACGCGCTATCGCTTCACGAGCTTCGAGATCCGACGATATATATATATACACACATACTCTTATATACGCATACCGTGTATGTTTATACATACTATATGTACTTACATCAAGCGAGGACGATGTCACGGCGTCTGATTACAGAGAACTGTTGTTGTATCGCTGATTAGATATTGACCCCTTGTAATATCGAGGGTATCGGGAAATATCGCAATGGCATTGCTGAATTTGTTCAGAACGAGTTGATCCTTCAGTTAGACGATTTTGCGACAAAAAGGAAATACATCTTTGATAAGATGAACCGTGCGATAGCACAGTTTAGGGGATCTTATGAAGATATAAAAACAGAGAGAGTACCCCAATGGGTTACGTGGGTGGATCAGCTGTGAGAACGTATGACGTTATTTCCCGCTCTTCAGTGTCTCGCTTCGAGGCAGATACACACATTTCTACATGCCAACGTCGTCGAGTTTCGCGCAGCTGGTCAGCTGCAAATAGCGTTCACTCGAAATAGAGACCAAGCGTCACCGCTACGCTCATTCTCGTTCGTCCCTTTCTCATTTTCTTTTGTTCTTAGTTCGCAGACACTTTTTTTTGTTCATGTTATTTTTATCCCTACTCGCCCTCGCCGCGAGAATGCGAGTTCGGACACAAAATCTTTAATCGTGTATCAAGTGTGGTTATCGACCTACCATCTCTGATAGGAAAACGGTCTATTAGCTTTTACTATACGGAGACGTCTCCACGGATCAGCAGAGGTCTGGCTGTGATACCGGCGCCCCGCTGAAGAGAGGCAAAGGGCTGTAGGACGGCCGGAGATAGAGTCTTGTTATGGTTAAGGGCAGGGGAGGAACAGCCTGGTCCGGGTTAAGGACGTGGTGCCCAGCTGTCGCCCGATGCCTTGGGGAAGCGGCCGTAAAGGATCTCCAGTTGTTATGTATCGATTCGCTAAAGGAACGCTCTCGATTTAGTTTAAAGGGAGGACGGTGTGGATTCCCAATTTATTAATTGGCGGAGGGATTTCGATTTTATAGCTCTGATTCCTTCCGCTGCGTTCTCGATCAATTGCTCCCTGTTTCTTGCATTATTTACCCGAAGCTTACTCCGAACCTATCGAACTCAACCTAGAAACCTCAGCGGTCTTGCATTTTCGTAACCATTCGATCCCGTTCGTGCATTCAGTTACGTTTACTGATTTTACACGACCCCAAAGATCAGCACATATATGGTTGCGTTTTTCGATTTTACGCGTCCTCGAAAATCAGCAGGACCCGTAAAGCTATCGTCCTTTCTGACAGGTTAAGTCAGAACTCTCGTTTTGGCGGGGTTGACCACCTGAACTCCCCAGCTCATACCGGCTCGTCAGTTCCCGGCGAAAAAGGAATTGGCTGCCGTCCGCCTAGCATGCGGATGCATGAAGGAAGGGTGGACGGCCGAAGGTGACGTAGGTTAGTTTAGGGATTTTCACTATTGGTGTTCAGTCAAGAAAATATGTACGTTACAGTACGTAAGACGTTACTCAGTTTCTCGCAGTTATCCAGACGTTGCCAGTCTATTAAATTCTCCACAGGTATAACCTCCAAGTATCCTTTACGGGTTTATCCAACGCCAAGACACACGTTTTTCTCGCCTCCAAGCCGTCTACTGACTATCTATTCGCCTACGCGGGTGCCAGACGCGTGACGAAGGAGAAATCATTGGCATCGCGACGCTCTACTTGTCACGGCTTTGCTTCCATCATACAGATCCGTGAATCGCGGCTGATTCTGCCCAACGTATTAAAATCAGTTTATAATATAAAAAATCGTTTCTTTTTCTCTCTCTCTTTCTAGCGGCTCTATCTCCCCAATGTGTCTGGTAGTCATCGAGACAGGCGATCCTGTCGGAGGATTCGGATCGATCGCAGGGTAGAAGTAATAGACCGTGCTTAGTCATGGTTCCTTGGGGCTGATCGGTTCTTTTTCGATACGATAGATCGATCGTTCGATAGTTATTGGATCTTCTTTTGTTTCTTGTGTATACCCACGTATTCTAGTGTATATATGCGACGCGTGTAGTCCCACTGGTTCACGTGTCTTTAGTACGACCGCGTCGTCTACAGGCGACCAAGTACGTCAGAATCGTATGTTATATATGTTGAGAGGTCGCGAGACACGGTAGCATCTCACACTTTCGTCATCAACGTCAGGCATAACGAGTCCTGTGACGCGTACAATGAATAATGCATGCGAGGGAGGATCGAGTTGGTGAGAGAAATATTGAAAGAGGCAAAATATATAAATACAAAAAATATTCGAACTTCTATTGTTTGTCGCGCGTGTACACGCACGTGGCTCCTCGTGTGCAACGGGATTTTACTTTTCTTTAGACTTCCCTCTGTTCCCTTCTTTTTCTATATACATTTTTTTTTACGTCGCCCTTTCTCTATACAGGGTGTTTCTCCCTATTATTGTATTTGTTCTTTGCTCGGTCTCTATGTGTGCCATACGTTCAACACATGTTCCAGTTTGAACGGCATGACCCTCTTGTTGTTTCCATGCAATCGGCTGCTCCGTCTTTTACTCCGTTAACTCCTGGATTATTGTTATTATTATTTTTGGTTTTCCCGTATGTCGTTCGCGTGACGTCATTGTTACGGTAGAGCCTGTGCTGCCAGGTTCCGTGACTGATTTGATATCATTGCTAAATTTTACTTGCTGACAGTATTAATTAGTAACACATGGAGGAATGATATTCATTTAATGTTTCGTGCAGGAGACGGAAGTCGGCGGACTGGCGATAAGACTCGTTCATGTCATGTTTTCACGGTCGTTCAGACTGTCGACGGATAAGACATGGAAACGCGTTTTTCAATGTCATTATAATCGAATGTCTCCTGAATGATTTAGCGATGTTTGCGAATCGCTTATGTTGGTTATACCTATGAATTTTTTTCTTAGTGACGCCATATAGAGACGACCTAATTAATTATTATGTTTTTTATGCCTCTGTTCTTCATTCGTACGGATATGCTTGTAACGTGCTTTATTGCCGTGCATGGATTATTACTGCTTGTTTTTTTCACTATGGATAAGGCCTGACGCACGAGTTTACACTTCGTTTAATGCCCCCTGTGCGATTAACGCGGAGAAACCGAGTTCGAATTTCTGCGCTATAGACTTTTAGCCACTTGGTGCTGTACCGTAATTATATAGAGGTTTGACCTGCCGAAGCAATTAACCCGAATGCCGTGTTGCTGCATTTTTAGAAGTTTCCGGGACTTTTGGTCGTATACTCACTTTTGGGGGTCAATGTTGTATAGCCATTTGACAGGAAGCGTACAATTCACGGGAAACGGTATAAAGTAACGTTATTTTACGTCTCTCTCACGAGGAAAAGCGCTGGTAAGAAGGTGGGCCAAATTTCGCTGGGACTCGTTAAAAAGGTAGGCACACCGGGATATCGTGTTTCGTCCAAGTTTAGATATAGTAGCGATTACGTCTCCCGTGTCAGCCTTCCTGCCTCAAGGTAATCTTATCTACGATCTGTAAACATTGAAGATACTCCGTGGCCAGCAGATACGAACAGTTATGAGTTCTAGGGATTTTCTTTTTCGAATTTTCGTAGACAACCTGAACTGCCGCAACACCGTTAATACTATTTTTATCGGAGCACCGCAATATTAGCCACCTCATTATTTCGCCGGGACTGCTATATTATTTTCGAGATCAGATAATATCATTAAAGCGTGATTGCTACGAATTTAAAGAAAGTACTTAATTTGAGATGAGACGATTCCTCAAAGTCGAGTTAACGCTCCGGCAAGTCGTCCGCTCGATCGCCACGTCGGAAGACATCGCAGGGTGAATCGTCGAGGCGATAACACGGATTTATTTCGGCGAGTATAAATAACGCGATTTACGACACGGGGATTTAACGTAATGAAGTGGCTGCTCTCGGGCCACTAAGGATTTTGTGGTAGAAGCCCCGATCTTCTGTCCTTCTCTCTCGCGCCGTTCACAATATAATCGCACATAAATTGGCAGCAATCTTGCTGGCAGAGGCCTCCTCTCTCTCTTCTCTCCTCTCTTCCCCCTCTCTCCCCACGCTATCTCCCACTCTGCAGTATACCCCTCATCGCGCCCCCTTCCCCCTCACTCCCTTCTTATTCGTATGGAATATATAGTCTGGCTGTGGGCTTGTGCCCGTAGCCAGCAGTAGCAGCGCGCTACTTTAGGGTCAACGCATTGCCAAGGTGGCGGCCATGTGGCACGGCGCATGGCACCGCGCCTGCGTCTCTGAGTCTAGCGCGGAACATGCACACTGAGCACAATATTATTGTGCTATATCGGCCCGTGCGCGGTCGCGCAAACTGGGTGGGGAATAGTCTCGCAGACGTAGGTCCTGATGATACAGTAGTGGTTATTCATGATAATGGTACTGTAGTATGCCGAGCTTACGTATAGTCGGTTCACGGTAGTAGAATGGAATAGAGCAGAGTACAGTGTGGACTATATGCACGTGTATATAGAAAACGTTGGAATAGTCAGGAAATCGGAACTATTACATAATTTAGGGCTAATTTAGAGCTAATTTTGGAACCCATATTTGATTTTAGGGCCCATCCCCTTAGGGGGTGGATGTGCCCACACACGCCACACTCGTTCTCACTCACCTGCAATAATAACCTCAACTTATTATAGAACATATTTTTCGGCTATTTAATGACTGTCGAATGCGCCTAGTCGCAATTAAATCGGACCACCCCTTCTAAAAAACCACCCCCTTATATACTTTTTTATGTTATTTCAAGTTTAATGATGCTATAATATATGATGCTGTAAATTTCAATTTTCAAATCTTGATTTTTGGGCTGCACCCTTTGATCCCAAAAAACAACCACCAACACAAGTATAAGCATAGGCAAATAGATCTCTATTCATGAATGGCCGCATCGACCTTGTTACTGCATTAGCCCACAGTTTTCAATTATGTCGAGTTTGTTTAGGTCTTATGGACGCCTCTAGCGCCTTTTTCGTCTAGTGCTGAGGGTTGTTTTTTTGGGACCTAGGGGTGCAGCCCAAAAATCGAAGAGATTTGAAAATGGAAATTTATAGTATCATATATTTTTATAATGTACAAAAAACAGTTTCCAAAGCAATTAACCCTTTCGCTACTACGGGCGACTATAGTTGCTCTCCATAAGATGCCGCATATTGTATGTATGTACACTGAGCGCCATTAATGGTGTCCCAGAGAGAAGTTAGGGGAACAGTGGCAAAGCGAGAGTGAGGGCGGAGCACTGTGCACAGTTTCGTCGCGGCGGTTCGTTCTGCGGGAGTACCGTGGCGGAGAATCCGCCCGTAGGGAAAGGGTTAAACTTGAAATAACAAGAAAAGTATGTAAGGGGGTGGTTTTTCAGAAAGGGTAGTCCGATTTAATTGCAACAAGGCGCATTCGACAGCCCTTAAATAGCCCAAAATTATGATGTATAATAAGTTGAGGTTATCATTACAGGTGAGTGAGAACGAGTGTAGTGGACCCAGCTTGGGCCTAAGCTAGATCCACCACACATCCACCCCGTAAAGGGGTGAGCCCTAAAATAAAATCTGGGTTCCAAAATTAGCCCTACATTAGCCCTAAATTATGCAATAGTTCCGGTTGAAAAAGTCAAATGTGGTGGACCCAGCTTATTTCACATTGGAATAGGTCCTGTCGCGCGCAACTATCCCAGTCTCCGACCGAAATAGTACCTTACTACTCTCCTTGGCTATAGGAAGACAGACGGCCGAAGAGATCGTCCCTGCTGATATCTGAGAGCATAATGCATGGGAAACCGACAGCCCAGACGCTAGACGTCGGTTATATACGTAGAACATTTGTTTGCGATAGAACGAAAAGTCGTAGTGGCATCGCCGCTCCGAAGGCCAAATGCAGGCTGGTTTCAACTTCATGTTATTTCTTGGGAATCAGCACGCTTCCTTGCTGACTAGACATGCACGATTCACTACGTCACGAAACAGGTTCAACTCAAGGGCGTCGATGCGCTCTCTATCGGCCACAGCTGGACAATAGAAGCTATCCAGGGGGATGAAACGATGAGAGATAGTTAAGGGGGCGAGAGTGAACGTCGAATGAATATTCAGGAATCTGTGAACCGTTCCAGCTTTCTAAAGCGCTAACTCGGGAACGGTCCTGGGGCGTCTACCCCCTGGACAACTCATGGCCAGCAGCCTTTGCCTGTCGATATTTATTGCGCGGGGTGTTTAACGGTGTCAGATTTATGCCGATGCGTCGACTTTAGTCCGGATCGAGTGGCGGCTACACATGGAGGGGTTAAAATATGTGCATGGCCGTCAGTGTACTCGTGTTCCTCGCGTACTCGTGGTGGCCCTCCCCGACTGGCATAGCGCTAAGGTCATCGACTTAGTAGGCGCACACAACAAACGCTCGAGCGTGCACCGCTGTGCAACACGTGCTCACCCTTACTCAGCGTATTCTCACTCCTTCTTCCCTTGACGACGATCCTCGGCTCTCTTTTTCCATCCCCTGCTTTGGCACCCTAGCTTGCTGTTACTGCCACCCTGTTACTCGACTTTCCTTTCCATCTCGCGTCTACGCCCCTCAGACCGGAGGCTGTATTATTATCCTCGGCAAATTTTGTCTACGATTTCCAGAGGGTCACCATATATCATTTCTATGTAACCTACTTGGACATGCGTTTGGATATATTGATATGGAGTAATTAACGCTATGATATTACCTGTACGCGTGGAGTATGTTACAGAGCGGAAGATCGAATTTCTAGATGTTCGGTATATATATCCCTCGAGACCCGTCCCCTCTGTTGGGAAGTTTTATGGGATTCTGATCCTTCGCGAAATTCTCTCCTGTTTACAGTACGAAACCTCCTTCAACCTAACATTACTGTAATATAAAATTGAAAAAAGAAACGTTCGTCATAATTAAGGACTTGTTTTAGGCGCATTTAATACTTTGCTATCGAATTTAATGTTTTTTTTTTTTTTTTATAATTAAAAAAGAGAAAAACTTGTAGCCATGCTAAGTTAAAGGAGGCCCGAAACGTGACTGTTATCCAGTAGATGTTTATTTTGCCCGAACGGACGAGTACTGAAAATTGCATTCGGTCGCTTTATACGATAACTACATTGCTCGTTATCACGGTCTGCACGTGAGTTCACCAGAAACCGCACACTGCGTGTGTTGGAGGATTCTTATCTACGTGTCACGCTCTGGACGTGTTAAGGATTTATGAAGTATTGCCGCTCTCAATAAACGGATACGGTTTGTGGATTTTGGTGGCGGTGAATTTTTCTCTATTCACATGAAAATTTGCAATAAAAATTTTTTCTTAGCACAGCTATACTCGTATCAATGACTGCTTTCTTTCAGTCCTACATTCAACACTAGTTATGCTGCTAGGTAAGAAATACATACAGTCGAAGGGATTTCCTTATAATAAGTAACAACTTTAAACGCACGCACGTGTTGTTAGTTCGTTTCTACTCACAAGACCTATTACTGGTAATTACTCGTTACATAGTAAACACTATGATTACCGGCTTATTGCAGCCGTAAACTCTAAAGTCGAGAGTAATTTATCGCTGCATCCTCGTTCGTGATAAACTTGCCCCGCAGGAGTCCCCGAGTCGGTCACGCCCTGGCTTTTATTGTTAGCATTGCCGATAATGCCGAGTGGTCAGCCGCCATTAGTGTACTGCAATACCCCCATTGTACTTAGCTATACTTGTATACAATAAACATTTTAATCGTATTGCACGTTAGATAAACAACAAAAAATCACACACAACCGATCGGTCCTCGTTAGGTTGAATTGCGACAAGTATATATACTATGTATGCTCGAATAAAGAAGCCGATTTCGTCCCCCTTGCTAAAAGGTCGTACATATTCAAGAATCGCGGAAAGGATCTTACTATAGGATATTCGCGAAAATATTTTCGACCCAACAAATTCTACGGAGGCCGCCTTATCGTCCCGGTGCTCACCCTGCTTGACTTTCTCCCTTCTCCGTACCGGGGATGCCCTTTTATCAACCCCAATTTCTCTGCTCACTTTCCCAAACTCTGTGTAACGCCTGGCACGTTGCGGAGTGGCGTATCCACGGTGAAAGCATGGCGCCGCGACATCGTTGGAGTTTCGCATTAAAGTATCAATAAAGTGAACTCATATGAGTTATTGGCTGACATTGATATTGTCCCGGTCACGATATTAACTTTCGCATCTGAAATCAGCACTTCGTCGAAGCACATATAGCAACATAATTAATTCACCTGAGCACGACGTCGGTAGTGGCTACCGTGAGTGTGTCCGACGACGGGGATCATAGCCAGGTGGAATCCGAGAGTAAATAAACGAATGAAGGAGAGAGTGAAAGGAGCGAGCGAGAGAGGAGACAGAGAGAGAGAGAGAGGAGAATCCACACGTAGTACCAAAGCGCCGATACCGCTAACCAAAGGCAGCTTTTGCTTCTATAGCCCCTCCCTACCATTTAATTAGCACATAACTCGTATCGAGATCCCCTCTTGTGCGTAAGCCCTAGCTTGATCTTGGCCTTACGGTCGGATTGTTGCCGAACAATCATTATATCAGATTACTGCGTCCTTCTCACCACCAAGGGCCGGTCCATCTCGTCCTGTTATAACTCTCTCTTACTTTCTCCCTTTCACTATCACTCTTTCTCTCTCTATCTCTGCCCTACGGGTTTCCCCGTTCTTCCCTCTCTGCTCCATCCGCCTGCCTCGAATACATCTCTACCATCGCTCCTCTCTTTCTGGCAAATAAATTCCGCGATCTCGACCCTACATAAATCACATTTTGCGGGCTTCCATCGAGCGTTCCTCGATCTTGGCATTGATTGGCCGTCATTTACTCAGGCTAGACGGACGGGGTACGTCGCTGCTATGTGTGTCTCGGCCTCGTAGGCCTAGAGCGTGAGTATCGGTGCTCCCTCGCTGTTTAATATTATTCTGTAATTATATAGGATACATCCAATCGAGAACTTTAATACATCCAATGTGCAGTATATTTATTGTAAATTATACGGACGGTAATTGAATTATAGGAAATGACATGACTACGCGGAATGTGTTTTTTACTGGTTATTTTATTTTTCTAAAATCTGCCTTTCTTCCCAGCCAGATATCTCATGCAGACTTGACACGGTTACGCGTGCCAAAACTAACGATTCCTGATGTTGTCTCTTGCGACGCTTTTTCGCACGATTATCTTATGCAACTCTTTTGCTTCTTCTCGCTTGGCAGCACGACCTGCCGGTTCGTTCAAACAAAAGATAAATATAGACGAGAGTCTCGGCTCCGAGCTGTATAGACACGCGGGTATACGCATACCGTAATTATACGACAATTAGAAAGCAAGGACACTCTGCACCTCTTCCATACGCTTTACTCACTCGTTCCTACTTCGTAGATATACGCTCGGGTTAGATAGTATACTATCTGTAATGCGTCCCACGCGCGTACAACGACGCGACGAGGCATACAGTCTTCGCGAAAGTGCCGCGCACCGTTCGCGAATATTGGCTGGCTAAATTTATGTCCTTGAGAAGCCTTTCGCGACCTGCGAATATATCGCGGCCTATGCTGTTTTAACTGCGCCGCTTCGTAATGCGAAACTGCGTGCGACACGGTGCCAGTGCAAACACGCGAATCATCTTCCTGCGGGCTGGGTCGTCGTCTATGGGCATCGGGACGTCATTAGAGGCGTAAATAGATTGGCGAATAATCTAATTCGCACGATCAATCATTACTCATGGATTCTATAAGATTTTATTAGTCTCGAGTGTACGGCTACGAGATCAAGGTAATATTTTTTAATTGATTGGCTCCCGATCTAATCCCATCAATGATCACGATGTCGTTTCTTCGTGATTTCTATTGATTAACGTGTGACGTGTTCATCGCCGATGATTTGCCAACAAGAAGCATCCTCGATGTGTCCTTCGCGTTCTTTTCGTTCTTATCTTCAGGTAGACGAACGGTTTTTGCTAATGTAAGACACGCACGGTCCAGGGAGATTCGAGGGCAGCGCTATAAAAAATAGATACGCTAAGACGTCCCGGGGTCTCGTAAAGCCACCCGGTCTTTTTTACGGTTCCTCGGCTGATACGTCGAGGAGAGAGAAAAAGAAAGGATCATATTAACGACCGTCGGAGAAGTCGCGACGAATCGCTGGATTAACTTTACGCTCAAGTCAACGTAGTCCACTCGTTAATTCTGATGGCTCTCTTATGTCGCCATCTTTTTTACTTTACGTCTGAGGTGCTTATAACACTTATACAGAACTTCCTAGTGCTGGTACTTTCAGACTGTAGAGATCGTTGAACCTCGTACGGAACCGAAGACAAAAGTTGTCATTTTTTGTTTATCTCGTACAACGAGAGCCACGTGGTCCGTGTTTATCGATCGTGGGAAACGAATAGAGTGTCAAGATAGTGGCGGGCCCGTTCACGAGAATTGTCATGCTAAAAATACACAGGGAACGTAGATATAAGTATGTAGGCGAGACTCTGCTAAAGCCGTTAACTCGTTATTATCTCTGTCCACGGGCGGTCCTGGACCCCTAGGTGTCGTTAAGGCCCGCCACTTTGGGACAAGAGACGCGCCGCTATATACGCGCTCTAAAAATACCCAATTACGCGTAACCCCCAAAAAGGCTGGTCGCTTAACTTGATGAATCCAGAGAGAAGTGGGTTTACTTTCCTTTCTCTTTTCGCTTTCTCCCGCGCATGTCACCCTCTCTCTATCTCTCACACGTGTTTCCTATGCATACAGACACCTCTGGCTGTGTATTTATATTGCACGTCCCTCCTCGTGGAGATACCCGAATTCGTCTCGCGTTAGCAAACAATTTGGGGCGCCGCGCTTTCCCTTGTATCTCTTACCGCTTGGTGGTGTCTCCTGGTCAATTAAATACGTAACAGTGTATTAATGAGTAACGAGCGGCTGCTTGAATATGGGACAAGGCTTTCGGTGTCATATTTAATTATCGCTATGAGTAGCGAAATAAGGGGTAAGGAAAGAAAAGAGGCAGAGCAATCTACATCTCGCGATACAACCGTAACGATCCTTCCTTCCTTCGCTACTCTAATTAAATTGAATCACGGAATCCCAAGCAGGAAATACCCAATAAAGACGTGCATTAACAAATTAAAGTGCTTCATTCGAGATATCTTGGCCACTTGCCAGTCCTCCTTTAGACCCGGTAAAACCTACTTTGCCACCGGCCCTGCGAGCGTTTCTCGTTTGAAAAATTTTCTTCTCTGACCGAGTTCCCGATCTTCTCGATCCGACGGATGCGCGTTACTTTCACGACGCTATGGTGACCGTGAGAAGGGGAACCGGTTTTCTTTATTTTCTCAGCCATGTCGCCACCATGCGAATTCCTTTTATTTTTATATCACCTCGCAACGGTCTCTCGCGATTGATTCATCCTATCGAAGAGTTTATCGATCGGCCTGATCGCCTGTCGTTTCTTCATTCCTGATCATTAAACTCCCACGAAACATCGCCGATGGGTTATCGTACGAGGATGAATTATCGATCTGGCAAACGGCTAAGCGGTGCTTTAGTCGTGACCTCGATCCACGGGTCGTTGCATGATCTAGGTTGTGACCTGTTTCTAACCGAAACCCATCACAATGCCCAGGAACCACTCACTTGTTCCGGCTATACATATACTAAGGCCACATTATCGATCCGACTCTTCCTAACTGTACATCCAGCGATTTCAGCGATAAGTACGACTTCTCTTATTCGCGATGGAAGCCATTTACCAAAAAAAAGACCAAAAAAAGGAAAGGGAGAAACCCTTCCTCGTGTCTTGGCCAGCTATTTTATTTTCCCGTTTCCTGCTCTCCTCACAGTGAAACCTCCACCTTGCGAGTTTTCCACTCGAATAAGCGAAGCAAACGAGCTCGCGAATTCCAGAGCAAGTAAGTCCCATCCCACCCCTTGCCCACGCTCCTAGAGCATCCAATTAAATCGTAAGACGTGAATCGTTAATAAATGTACAGCGGGATAAACTTGGCCGAGCGGAATAAACTCTCGAGTGATCATCTGCCGCGGTATTTTCACTCTCTCGCTCTCTTGATACCGTCTCTTATATTATCTCAATCTCTCTAGCTGTACCATAGATACCTACAGACTCTGCCAACTTCTCGCCTCGACGCTCCCTGCTGTCTCGTTGTTTGTTTTCGTAACGTGCACGCGCCCAAAAATAAATCGCGTAGTACCTTTAAAGAGGCCTTCGCTTCGCGCGAGACTGCACATCGTCGAGAATTCTACTTGGTTGCCCCGTCCATGGGAGTTCTGGTTCTTGGATATATATATATATATATATATATATATATATATATGTATATATAAAAAAAAAGAATATTTTTCCTCCTGGATCAGAGCGCGAAGAAGACTACACAGAACATCACTACGAGTGCTGGTCGTACACTCATGGAAAAGTACGAGACGTGTAATCGTTTTGACGAACAGCAGTCGGACAAGTGGTTTTGTTCGGGGTCCCTCGGTCCCCTGGGGTCCTCCTATGTATACCATGGGCCTCAGGCAGGAGGCCAAGAAGGCCCGCAAAGCGGTCATGGCCAGTGGGTCCCTTCGTCGTTCCGTTCTGTGTATAACGCAATGAGGCAATATATACATATACATACATATGTATATTTGTGTATCCAAGTTCCCATACCAGTACCATTTAGTCTGCAAGCCAACTTTCAAAACTCGCTTCATATGGTCGAACTCATGTGTGGAATTCTGAGTGTTACTAATTGGATGCTAGTACTGTCTCCGTGTTTTGATGCTTCAACCGGAATAAATCACAGTGACGTACTTAGTCTGCACGTGAATCGTCATCTTGCGTATACAGTAACGATCCTTTATGAAATCTCAGTGACCGTATAAACACGGGTTAGGTGGGTATCAAAAACGAACTATTTTGTATATTACGAATCGTTAACAACAAACTCATTTCCTTCTTCTCGTCGTGATACTCCATTATGCACTCATAGGAAGAAAACAGTATTTGACGTAAAATCGACATTGTCGTTACTTCGTATAATTACTGTAGTGCAACCACGTGAACATAGAGCATATGGACCGAGTGCTCCAGTATATTTTACTCGCGGGACATTTGTACTGAGTTTACGAGTCGTAGCAGGATCTCTTTTTTCTTTTTCGTTTCATTCCTTTTATTTTCTCAGCTCGCGGAACACCGCGAATGCCGCAGTCGCGATTTTAACCTCGCCGCCTTTATCCTCCGAGAATTTGCGGTAATTGGATCGTTATAAGCGTAACGGAGATTGTTCATTGTGTACAGGCGAGAAAGGCGCGAGTCCCAACTCTGCATTAAGAAGCAAAGCGGTATTAAGTCTTGCTTCTACGAATCATTACGTACAGGTATAACATACGTTCGAATGATCTCTGCTATAAATTATCAGGTGTCATTACATTAGACAAGTAATTCCACGGATATCCAAAAGTCGGAAGCGAACATTGCGAAATAAGATTGTCCCGGGAAAGAGCGATCACCGCCGGATGCCTCAGGATTTTAACGAGTCTCTTTTTCACCGTCGGGTGGCAGCGATGCCAACGTCGGCGAATCCGTGTCGGCAAGATAGACGACGGCTCCGGCTGCATCAACGTGTCCCTCTCTTTGTGCGGGACCCAATTGGAGATGTGACTCCGTGATTAAGCGACTTTCCTTCGACGTCGGAAATCTGACCCTGGGACACGTTAGACTTACGTCCAAGGCTCCTCCCTAATAATCGCATTGATTATACGAACCTCGCGATTACCGTATTTAACGCTATAAGGTCTATAAAAAAAAAGAAAAAAAAACATAATAGACTGCCATACAGTGGCACTTTCTGCGATCACGCGAATTAACCAGATCGCGTTCAGGCGTGCGCAAAACACCTTGGGCCAGAGCGACATGGAAATTAACTGTCGAGGATGTGCCGTCGCGGCGCTATGAATAAAATTTATGGGAATCGGGTAGCACTCGGCTGAACCGTATTTACCGTCATCTCCCTCCGGCCACCGGGACTACTAGAATAGGTATCTAAAATACAGCGGCTATGCTATACGAGCTGATGGGACGACTATATACGTAGGCACGTGCACCGCAAGCATGCGATAGTGTCTGCCGAGGCATGTCCGTGATACCAGGATCGATAATACCTCTTTCGTCCTTCTTCCTCGCCAACTCGCTTTATATCCCTCTTTACTATTTCTCACTCTGTCCCTCCCTCATTCTCTTCCGTGGGTAGGCACTGCACACATATTAACGCGATCCAGGAGTCCACTTGGAGTGAGTCCGCGAGTGACGCGTCACCTCTCTCTCTCTCTCTATATATATATATATATATATATATATATCGCGCACGTATGTGCAATAGCTTCATACGCTTTCCCTTCACCCTCCCACATCCTGCGCTCCTTGATCCCATCACCCATTCTCGTTCTGACTACCAGCTTCGGCTATCCCCTTTCAACCCTTCCTACTGCCCTCCGCCTCTCCCTCCTTTTCCAGAAGCTTCATCATATACGTCATATTCTAAGTTAACGATACAGCCACGCTGGCTCCCGTGAATATACATTATGCGCGTACATTACTCACATGCATGTATGACGTCGCTAACTACTCTCGTCCTCAGGTGGATGGAAGAGTGAGACAGAGAGAGAGAGAAAGGGGAGGGGGGAGAGAGAGGGTAGCAAGTGCCGTTGCACGAACGGTCGGTGCTATGGTACCCTGTCGTGTTCCAGTGTTCCACTGATGGTTACGACGTGTCCTGAGCCCTCGTGTATTATATCCGCATGGTAGATAATGGCCTGAATGTCATTTAATGACGAGTTAATTAGTGCGTCAGATACGGAGGTGTGCGCCGTAATATCTCGATGGTAATTAGATTCCAATTTTTGCGTACAATTTGCCGCGGGAATTGATCGCACACGTCCACATCGATATTGGTATAGTGACGGGGCATCGTATCGCGATTTACTGATGACTCCCGTAGCGGCGGATCGATTATTGATCACAGACGTGACGTCATCGATTGAATCATTCGTCGGGATGTTTCGTCAAGATGATGACGTATTATTTTCAATGGACCTTCAGAGAAATTCACGCGTATCGACAGGGGGGGAGGGGGTCCTGCAAATATATTACAATTTCGGGGTATTTTAGATATACGTATATGTATAGGTATGTCGGTGGGGTGAAGGTAATACGAGAAATTGTACGCAGGAAGCTTGTAGGTTTGATACCGTTTTCATCAAACTACCATGGCTGTCCGCGTATTTTCATTTGGTTATCGGAACGTAACGTTTGCCTTGCTTTATACAGTCGTTTGACCGATACGCTAATTAACGTTATTGCGTTCATTGTAAACATGTAAATTAAATTGACATTAGCGATCGATAATCCTAAATCGGCGTGTGTCAACAACGAGTAGAGAAATGGATTGCTTCAATTTGTCCGATTGAAACTATTTCGACACTATGTTCGGAATTCCTATTAATTGCCGTGTATAAAGCGGCAGTTCAACCCTTCCTCTCCCTCGGTAACGTGGCTCTTGCACGCGCTCTTTCTCTTCCCCGGAAACCAGTTTGCGTCCGACGTACCTCGATATTTCATTTGCCCTGTCCGGGCATTCGGCTCGTCCCTCCGCATGCGAGTTTCGCCGCTATCGCTCGGCAAGGCTCTTCAATTTTATTTTATTACCTTCTGGGAATCCTATAGCAATCCTTGCCATTTTTGCTCGAGGCAGTGTTATCCTCCTGCGTGACAGCAGACATTACTCCATAGACATTCACTCGTACGCGGTCATACGAAATTGTATCTTAATTGAGTCTGCTGCTGTATCATTTTACCTGAATTATAAAAAACCTTTCACATGTCGGCTGTACTTTTCGCAATTAAAAAAAGTTTAAAAAAATATGAAATCTCCTGTCATCCTCTAATGTCTCTTCCGTGCCACTGAAATTATTATCATTAACAGTCGGCTTGTTTTCGTACAAAAATTCTCGTGCAATTGGAAAATAATATTAGCCTTGGGGTTCTGTCTGGCCGAGTCCGGATATACAGGCGCATGGACCATAGTATGCATGCGTTATTATGCATACCCACCACGTTCAGCATCCGACCGAGCATCTATACAAGAAGAGGAAACGAGATGTGTTGTCTCCTGACTGACTCTCATGTATTCGCACCCTGAGAGAATCGTGCTTCTATTTCGCGTGGCGATATTACGCATTCGCATTGTGTCGACCTATTATATGAAATATCGCTACGCAATCGAATTGGCTCCTCGGGCGTTGGTCGCAATAAAGCATGAACGAAATAGGATTTGCAGTATATAGAGCGTACAGCGTTCATTGATATTAACCCTTCTAGTTGCAATACAATGGGTACCCGGTTACCTCGAACTTCCTATAGGTTGTACGAGAGCTTCGTATATTTTTTGTAATTCAGCCTCGGGCTGCTCGTCTTTTTCAGAAAACATAGCAATCGATTAAAATTTATCCTCCTACGATACTCTTGTATCTGCATGCATAACGCGAAGAAGGATCGTTCCAGCTGAGTCGAAAATACCTCGTTGAATTAATCGTTTACGAGGGAGAGCAGGGCGGCAGTTCCGCCAGGATAATGGATGAGTCTTGTCTATAATCCGTCTAAACGACGAGCAAAGTGGAAAAATCGAAGCGTCACTCGTGCCCTATAGGTCACGTCACGCTTGGCCACGCCAAGGAATACGTAATCGGTAGAAAAGAATATCAGAGGGCATTTATCAGACGCTGCTTGTAAAATGCATTAGGAGAATTTATCAAAGGATTTAGCATATAATGTTTTGCTACCTTTTTTTTTCTTCACTTTTTCACGTTCCCATTTTATCTCTGGTACTTTTCAGAGCCGTGCATTGACCATGCGGCCCTGTTTTTACAGTATGGAGAGCAATCGAAAACTCCTAATAAAGCGTACGAATTGCAATCACACGTTGCACTCGATTACGGCTGCACCCAGTCTGTCCCCCTGTGCACAGTTAATTTCAATCATCGCGACGGTATTCGCATTTTCTATAACAGAGAAAAAGCATTTGGCAGGAAGGGAAGCATCATCATTGGCACAAGCCATACGGATCACATGCGTGCTTCTACTACCTGTACGCGTATGATAAGTATGTACTCGTATCCTCGTATAGAGAGTGAACGTCGTTCGTGCCTCTTTTGAATCAAGCCGCATCCGCATGGTAACCTGAGGCTTCGACTAACGGTAACGGTACCATTCTGTAATTCTGTATACGTAGGTACTTGGAGAGTCCGTAGGAGCCACGAGAGAGACAGAGAGAGAAAGAGAGGGCTGACAATCAGGCATTCCTGCCACGATCGAACGCCGCATTTATCCCCCCCTTCCCGCCCCCCTCTCGCCCGGACTGGAAGTGTTACGCGTCACTCTTCATTTTTGTCCATTTTCAAGAGTCATTTTGGAAAAATCGAACACCTTTTTTTTCTCTTATCTTTCATTTTTTTTTTCTCGTAACACGTCCATGTGTGGAATTTCGCGAGAGAACGGGATCGAACGACGTAGAATCTCAAAGGAGGGTTTCTATGAACGATACACTTTTTATTTCTCTAGACTGCTTAAGTAGTGCGCCATGATCTTTATACGGACTAGATATACTGTAGTATCTGTGTGGTTATTGGTATTACGTAAGATTTTCATTTTTATTTTTAGTCGGAGGGCAATAATTTAGTGGCGCTTTTCGCTGTAATTTATACGGAGTAACGCGGTCGTTGAAAGTGACTGAACTAGTTTTTCGGGATAAGTGTATTTCTTTTAGATCGCTCCGTTTGTTGCGGAAAAGTTAGCCGCGCCGACACCGTTTCGTGCTGCGGGAACTGGGACGGTTCACAGCGGTTATTTACGATCGAGGCTACGGGAAAGGAGCAGCGCCTCTCTTTCTTAACATCTCGGTGAAAATCTTTCCAGCCAGGTGTTGCAATCGTCTCCTCGGCACTCTTTATCTTTCCATATCATAACGTTTCATTGCAGTCGCCACGGTGCGCGTTCCGTAATGACTATTTCGCTTCGCCATTTACCCCTATAATTGGATATCACGATGATTCCATCAGTCAGCAATGTGTTTTCATTGTGGTGTACGACACCCTTTGAAAGAATATTAATGACTAGTGCTAATATCCATGACTTCTACCCTTACCATTGATCAGACCTCATCACTCTTCTCTTCTTTCTGAAACACGTATAGGTATGTGGATCAATGATATTTGTTGATCGAGAATTTACTAACAGTGCTGAAATGGCCATAGTCGTTTGATCAATCGCCATTTTTCATCTACCTTGAATTTAATCACCACCTCAAAACCCATATGTGTTCAGCTGCGACACTTCAGGGATAGTGGGCGAGAGATAAGTGAAGAAGGTGTGGAATGTCTAGAACAGATTTTTTAAATGTTGAAACAATTTTTTTGGCGACATTTAACGCAACGAGAGAAAGATTTATCGCAAAAGCTCCTAGTTGTCTGAAATTATTAGATACACTGGCCCAGGGGCTATAGCAAAAAAGACTGACGAGGATTCTATGCACGTCCGGTTTTAGGAAGTCGCGAAATTGATGTTCCATAACAACACAGAGTGATAAGTCCTGGCAAAGTACTGCCTTCCTTTTTGAGCGTCTCTTGATTGCGCCATCAATCACTGCGCCGTTACACTATAGCGATCCTTTTCCCTGGGATTCTTTCATTTTACGACAAACCATTCGACTCCGGGATACGCATCAAAGTCATTTAGTTTAGTATCATAGCGTTTCTTAGGATTTCCCCTGTCGCGAAGTAAATTACCGAATTTCAGTAACATTTGAAACATTGTAGTATCCTAACCGCAATACATTACCGTTGAATATATTCCAAGTACAGAGTAGTACTTTTTGAAGTTTGTTATTGGTTCATAAGGGCTGGTCTCCTGTGGTATTTATTCGGAATACAAATGCTTTCAATGTTTGACATTGGGACTTTGGTGTAGTGTCCCAAGCGTACGCTGGCACAGCACGAAGGGTCGTTTCTAGTCTGCGAAAGTCCACTCTGCAGATCCTCGGCAACGGCAGTACCTAAAATAACAAGGTATACTCGTGGACGAAGTTGACGATTCCGCGCAAAGTTGAAGAGGAGAGTAAGGACGATAGCGAACGTTGAAATTCCTGACCGAGTGGCGACCGAAGTGGGTCGTGGTTAGAAGGGGAGAATTTTCACGACGGACGATGGGGCAAGGGATAGTAGAAATGGGAGAGGTGATTCTCGTCCGACTGTACGAGAGATATCATTCGCCTTCTGATCCTGGAATCCCCCAGGTTGGGTACCTAGCAATAATGGGTTTTCCTTTGATGCGATACAAGCTTTATCCACCGTTGAACTCCTCGAAATATCCTGAACCACTCGAGTCCTAGCAGCGCGAGCGCCTCCTCCCCTCCGTCTACCCTCGTAGAACACGGCGTTCGTATATTGATCGTCCTAGTGTCCAGGAGCAGCCTAACCTGAAAACTCATGTCTCGCGCGTGGCTACACGAAGGTCCACGTCACGTCGTCGCGCAACTGTTACGTGCCTACGCTCTGTGTTATATTACATATATGTATATATAGAACGCACAGTCGACTCTATTGGTGCCGTTGATCTCACAGCCATATTCCTGGCTCTGTTGACGACGAGTGCAGAGTAATTCCGGAGGGTTGAACGGTATTGAGGGCGTTGCAATCAAGGACCTATAATTAGTGCGTCTCTACTCTCTGAGTACAGCTTAGCATTAAACTACCCCGTTCTCCCCGCAGTATTATCTAACAATCATGTATATATATGTATGTACACGTATAGTATACATGGTAATGCTGTTTATATAATGCATTTACCGCAACAGTGCATTTTCGCCCAGACGAATTGTGCAGTGGCGGATGTTGTGGCGTATCTTACCAATTACCGGATGCAAATATATCCAAGGCCGGTCGCTTCTCTTGGCGCTGTACTAAGCACATCTTTTTTGTTACTGCAAAACAACGAATTCTCGTATAATGGAACGAGTAAGATGTCCCTGGTATCTTGCAAGTGGGGTGTCCCGTTTTTCGGCAAAAAAGCTTCGGAGATGATATCTTTTTTAAAATTTCCTTTTTCGTTTCTAGTTTACCCTCTTGCGAGATAAGACATGCAGGCCGGCGTATGACTCCTGTAAAAGATGAAGATCACGGAAAATCACCAGGCAACCACGTTGACAAAGATTGTTTAATCGATTTTCAGCCAGCGACGTCGATTCTTTTTCACAATCATCCTCGCCGATATTTTACCGATGACAGCACTAAAAAAAAAAGAGCTAGTACGCTTTTCACTCTAACGTAAACAAACCCTGAGAATACTTATAGCTGCAGGTGTCTCTGGCATCAATGCGAAAGAAAAAAAGAGAAGTCTTCGATAACGGTGGCTTCTCGGTATCTTTTCATCGTAAGGTGAATAAAGAGAAGAGAAGCAGAATAAAAATATTCGAAGAAACAAAAAATAATAATGAAATAAGATAAACGAAAGAAATACTCGTCTCATGAACCCAACTTGTACGCGAGGGCGGGTTTTACCACGTTTTGTTACCACGGGGAATACAAATTGCTTTTAATAAGTCGTTTCGTGATAAACGTGAAGCGTCTAGCTCTCTGCAACTGGATAGCATTTCAGTGTGGGCGTTTAACACGGACGTGCACAATTTTATTTCATGTACCTATCCTCCTCTCTCTCTCTCTCTCTCTCTACCCCAAGCGACAGAGACCATAGTCTATATATGTATATTCACATACTAACACGTCGACGGCTGAAAGCTCAAAACTGGAACGCAAAGTCCATCGAGGACAATGCTGACGACTCTGATTATTCATTAAAGCGGCGTTTGTCACGCCCGATTTTTTTCTTCCTTGTACACACATATAGTACGTTCTGTGTACTCGTCGTACCTGTCTCTTTACCTATCTCCACTGTCCGAACACTTCTCTCTGGCGTCCGTAGAATCATAGATAACAATCCCATGAACCCCGCGCACAAGTCGCTCGTTTATTTCCTGGTAATTGGCGCGCAACGTTATTCCCAGACGTATAGGAGATCGTTGCCAGCCTATTTATTTTTCTCTCTGTAAACAGCTGGTGACGTATTATGTCAAACGTACCCTTTCTATATAACATGTATGTAAAAGTCACTCCTAGTATCTTCTATCGGTTATAAATGAGAATGTCAACGTTTCATGGGATGGCTTTATAGAATCTATTAACATTTCCATGTTAAATTCCACATGGGTAATACCGTAGGACTTAACGGTCTACGCGTATAGTTATGCAATTTCGGGTTGTGCTGTTCGCAACGTTTGATAGTTTGGACAATGTATGTATATAAATAGATATACATAGTGGGTATCGGTATTTGAATATAGTAGTGAATTTTTTTTAATCTGATATATTTTCATTTTATTCATTGTTTCCAACTTCTCCTATACAGTCGCTGGTACGAAAGTTGAGATTCATTCAGATAGGAGCTAGGATTAGATCCTGTCCTAGGGATGTTTGTGGACATCGTGACCTTTCCTGGGATGATCTGACCCCTCGGTCATAGATCAAATAACTCTCGCTTACGCAACCGTTTACGGATTCACGAAAACGTTTTGCCATGTTTTCATGGTTATTTTATTTTTATTATTATTATTTTTTTTCTTTCACTCTGTCTACCTCGACTACATGGAATGAATTGAAACTGCACTGAAAGTTAAATCCTTTTATTTTATCCTGACGTTTGTCGACATCAACTTTATACTATAGTCATATTGTCTCTATGTAACGATTACGATCGCTTTTATTCCTGTATGATGAACGGGGAATTGAATTTGCAAATATATTCTCCTGCCCACGTAATAAAATTCCGTTATTGATTTCATTGTCATTTTACTTTCTAACGCTACAATAGCAATATGTTATGTCAACGAAATTGAACTTTCCTGAAATATGACTGGATTTTTTATTTATGATTTTTATCCTTATTCGATGTTTACTTATATTTTTTCAAGTGTAAAACAGCTATATTTAACGTTCGATGGGAACCGTTTGTAATTCTATGAAATTCCTAAGTGCTAGACGTATTGTAAACTTTTGTAGCAAGTAGCTTTAACGTCTATGATTGCAAATTAGTAGGGATGAAGTAATGAATATATTGTTTCTTTTTGTTTCAGGTGAGTTTTACTGCCGTTTCTGTGGAGAATGATGGATTAGGACACAGAAGGTGTTATCAGGTGTGCGCAAGGTAGAATCGTACAGTAATGCATAGGTACTTTGACTGACTGATTTTTCAGCAATTTATTCAATTAGCGAGATACGTATATGCCGCTGCAGAATCAGTTACAAGTTTTTCCTCTTACGTATATTACATTGAATATTTCGTTATTCTGCGATATCATTCCCACTATGCTCCCATAGGAGTTGCCGTCGTTCAAATTTCAAAGGGTCGTAAACGCAGCACAGTATTTCCTGGGATTCCGGATCATCCCTCTTCGGCAACCTCGTGTCACCCTTTAACTTTGCTATCCAAGAGTGAAGGGGATAAAGGTGGCCTTTCCTTTGCCACTGTTCCATAAGACCTTTCGACCCTCCAGCCCAGCAAGGATACCCTTCTTAACTTTAAAGTGACACGAGTATGCATCAAAAGCCTCTGCGAGACTGGATTGGAATTTTGAATATTTTATTTCCTAAGCAATCGTTAAGTCGAGATCGTAAAAAAAGAATATCATAAAAATAATAGCACTCAGGAATAAGTATACACTTATTATTCAGGACGAATGGTCAGTGTTAAGAAGTATTCCGTATACGCGAAAGCGATCGGGCACGAAGAATCGACCTAGAGCAAGTGACTGTACAGAGACAAGTACAGTCTTTAAACGACTAGCGTGTTAATACAGTTCGTTCTTGAAATTATTTTTTCTGTTCTCGAAACAATCTCGCAGTGAAAAGCTTCTCACGGCGGAACGGAACGCGTTTGGCTAAACGGAACTCGGCAGAACTGGCTCGTAACAACAAATCGTAAACTCGTGTTGATGCATATAGTCTCTGTATAGGTAGAGCATTGGGTTTGCCCAGAGTGGGCAGTCCGGGCATCAGCCCACTGGCATAAGCAGTGTAAACGGTAAAAGCCCTCTTGGCGTGACGAAAGAGAGGGATTTCAGGAGAGAAAGGGAGTCGGAGTCAGGGAATGAGAGCGTATAGAAAGAGGAGAAGGAGAGCGCATTCCATTCCAAGCATGCTTTACGTCCAGTTTGATTTGCGACGGGCTCCCATATTAATAGCTTATTCATGGCAAGAATTAGAGCACGGTTCAGCGGTTCCTACGGCGAAAATGCATCGCCCTCGGGTATTTCGAGAGACGCGTGGGAGTTGCGGTGAGTCGAGATATACTATACAAGAAACATCGAAAAACTCGGCGCGCCGCGAGTTTTCGCCGACCTTTATTTTTAGTCGAGCATTGCCGCGTGTCTTTCTCTTCTTTCAATTTTTTTTACTCTGCTTTCATCTGTCTTGAACGTGCCTTGTAAGCGCTAGCTAAATCGGCATTTGCCACCCTTTACCGTAGCGCTTTGCATATTTCTGACGTATTGCGCTTTCATCCGACGCTTTATTACCTAGATTCACATCGTTTATTAGCCTCCAATCAAATTCTATATACGAGTCGCCCACTATGTAAGTCGGTATTGAAACTCGAAGGTCGCCGTTACGATTTAATAATATACGCATATTGTATACGTATATCTACATAGAACAGTAATTGCGTACCACAACGGTGACTAGTAGTCTTTTGGAATTCTCTCCGCGTACGTCGTCACGTAAGGAAAGTGTAACTCCTGACCCCCTATAATAAATGAGAAGGAAGGCTGTTCAAGACCGCAAGTCTGAAATCGAGGTGTGCACTACTCTACGAGGAGAAACGGCAGCGTGGCATATGGAGACAGTGTTTCCTGGGAGACTTGGGACCGGCAACTAGACCACATAACTGCTTGGAAAACACAGTCAGATGCATTGGATATGCGGCCACACGTGTGTACGATCATTTCCATACGTGAGAGTACGTGAGTACGAAGAGCCGGAGAGCTAAAGGGAGAAAGAGAAAGAGACAGTAGCATAGAGAGAATGGGTAGATGAGAGGCAATGGGCCGAGCTAAGAGGGGAGGGGACATCGAGGAGAGAGAAGAGAGTACCAAGGATAGAGAGCAGGAGAAGCTGCATGTAATCTCGAGTCCGTTGGACTCGGGCCAACGGCAGCATCCGCTCTACAAATGTCGCTAAATATATACCTGACCGCTTCTAAACAGAGCACAAAACTCGATGGAGGGGAGACCGGAGCCCGTAGAATGGGTGGGAAGAAAGTGCGAGACGATGCGAAAGGGTTTGGGATGAGAAAAAATAGAGAATCGAATATAATCAATGAGAGAGAAGAGAAAGAGAAAAGGAGAAACAACATCGTGAACCAGATAATGAGAAATAATAAAATAGAGTATAACATCCGTCGTTATCGTGCACCGATAACTCC
Organism: Calameuta pygmaea; assembly: GCA_031762395.1. Classification (NCBI taxonomy): domain Eukaryota; kingdom Metazoa; phylum Arthropoda; class Insecta; order Hymenoptera; family Cephidae; genus Calameuta; species Calameuta pygmaea. Next base: position 191,010 of record JASANN010000155.1, on the reverse strand, counting down.
TCGGTCAAATTAAATCGTAATGACGTCAGATTCGTTTATTTCACGGTCGTTGATATTTTCGGTTCTTCTCTCGATCCTATGTCTCTTTTTCATTACTTGTGCACAAAGAATAATAAACGTTAAACGCGATTACTCGATTATTATCAGGAATCACAGATTCGAGTCGTGACAATTTTCGATTTAATCTAACACACGTTTTTAATACTCTGTGTTAACTGACCTTTGGATACGTACGGTTGTATAATCTACCTCAATCTATACCTTCGAGAATATACGTTTCACTAGTCCTATTAATGCAGGTATTAACAGAGCAAACTGCCGCTTTGTTTCCCATGATACCAAACCAAATGCTTTGTACGATTTCAATCCAGTATGTAGATTCTACCTGGAATTCAAATGACGTGACCATACGCTCCTTTGACTACCGACCGGGCATTACAGACTTGCAAAATTATATGCGAATGTTTAGTGGCTAAGACGAGGGTGGGGATACTCTTGCGAAACACAATTTCGCAGTGTACCGCGAGCTCGCGACTCGAGTTAGCATCTACCAACTGGGATGTCAAGGCCGCATACAATTTACATACCTACATAAGCTGCTAGCGCTCGCGACAGTCACTGCACGACACACTAACAAGATCTATATATATACACACACACATATATATACACACATATATATACGAGACATACGAGTGTCCCTATAGTCACGTGTGTTCAAGTATTGTGCCTACGCACGATGCATGTGCATACTGCTTGGCTGATTCGATACACAAGCTGGTTTTGCTTACATGTCTCTGCTCGTGACCAGAACAGCAAGACGCTAAACGTAGTATGAGGAGAGAATGAGAAAATTTATGAAAAACGGGTAAAATACGAAATTGAGCGGCTTTCCTTTGTCAATGAAAAAGAAACGCATTAAACAACGAACTTAACGTATTTCGTGTAGGTCAACAGTTGCTTACGAGGTAACGAGTTATTAATATACCAGACAGCGAATGGCATTTGCCAAATGATGCGCTGTCACTCGAATACTGATACTGGTTTTTTCCTTTTTTTTTTTGACAAAGAAAATAAGTCAACGTCTTTTGACTGTATATTGTACAACGGGTAATTTGAATGTTTCGATCGAATAGATATAGGACGTGGGGTGGTGGGTGCTTGTGCGATGTGATTTGAAAATGTATGTTTACGGTGTCTGGAATGGTCGTGTGGTTTTTGGCAACTGTCAGGTCGTTGATCATTGAAAGGGATTTTATGGGCACTTCTAGTGACGTGACCGTGTGTGGTAACGATTGCCTTGCATGCGATCATTTTCTGATGAACTGCTCGACGACACGAGCATGTTTCAATAACGATGGCGAACATTCCTTTTCTGGCTGTCGGATAATTATTACAGTTACGACTAATCGCTTCTCCAATTTGCGATAAGAGAACCCTGGTTGCGTAATGGCTGGACTTTCTAACGTATCCGGGACGTTGAATTTTTAGGCAGAAGTTCTAGTAATAGTATTGGATCTGAATTGCTGCATGGTTAAGATAGTCGCGCGATAACATTAAATATAGTAGTATTACGTGATAAGACATTACGTATTTATAGGTTGGTAAATGCGTTTGTCACATACCATGGAAATTTTCGGAAGACTCTTGAACTGTATTACCGAAAAATTTCGTGCTGGAAAACAGCCAAAGCTCCAAGCTAGCGAATCCAATCCTTGAGATTCAAACTACATGCTATTTCAATAGAATTACCTTCACTGGCCGGAAGTCGAAAGTTAATTCGATGTAGTTCTATAAATGGATTGTACAGGGATATAACGTTTCTTTTTAGTAGCGCATACCTCAAGTGCTAACTTTGTAAATTCTTTTTTCTCTTTATGTATGTCGATAATTAACACTCTCGTTTAGTTTAGGGATTCCTATTGTTCCAGTACTACTTTTAATCGTGTTTTCGCACACAGTGGATATACATACTTATATGGACGAGAATCTCCCTGCTGAATTTCTTGAGTAAGTTGCTCCCTGTGGAGGGCGCCATGGTAGACCTTGTCAATTTTTTTTTACGCTTCGATTTTAGTCGCACAATCTTAGTTCACAGTATAGTACAGTGTAAGTATACTTATACTTTATACAGGTATATGTCTACAGATAGGTGACTTCATATTGTGGACAAATCGCAAGACCAGTTTCTAGATACGCGACAAACGCACGTTGCCACTGTTACGTAGGTATACTCTCTAACGCATTACGCGACTTCAGGATCGATACGACTTCTCGCCCCCATTAAGGAACATTTGATTTGGGTTACAGAGGTAAGTATACCGGTCGATTACCGAGGCGTATTACCAGTCTAGAGAAAAAAAAATTATTTCCTCCGGCAAAGTATAGCAGTCGAGAAGCTACAAATGGAAAGGGATATATTTATCTCCTTAAGGTGCGATTACGAAGCGCGAAATGCGAGGTGAATCTTAAGGACATCTTCCGGATTCAGAAGGCAGAAGTTGGCCAATCGAAATGTTTACTAAAGAGTCATTAGGGTGGTGGTTTAAACACTGCTCGAAAGACAGAGAAGCGGTAGGGTAGCATAATTTACAGTAACTTATACCAGGGACGTTTAACTCCGTTCCAAGAGAGCCAGCAGCTAGTTTCCATAAGGGTGGTTAGAGTGTCACCGGTCAGGACCCTGCTTAAGTACCCTGCTTAATATTTCCAGGCTCCTGGCATCTTACCTCGGCTCCGCTTCATCTCACGTCATTGCTCCCAGGGTCTGGTTCTGTTCTCTCTGTTAGATTTTTTTTCGCAACTTCCCATGCGATCATCCTACTCATCAATTCACCCGAGCATCTCCTGAACATCAGCAACGAAATTCACTGCCTGCCGTGCTTCGCCCAAAATCATGAGAATCTTCAAACCCTTAACTGTGAACGACGTCGAGCGACACCGAACATCCTGTCTGTCTTCTGACGATTTTATCCTCCCCTAAACCTGTCCGACCTTCACGTTCGCCTAGTTTCTCCGTGTTATAAATCCCTTCTTTCGAATACACAAATCCCACCAGCCCAATCGTCCTCAAGTCTTGAATCACCGATTCGCGTAAAGATCAAGACGCGCATAAGTTTTACCGATATCGCCATGCGACACGCCTTGCCGCTAACTCCTTGCTCGGTTTATTACGTTTTTATCCAGACCGTATTTCGAGCGTGTTTATATCGTGAGATTTATGGAGCTGATGTTTCACGGTAAGGGGAATAGGCGGGTGGGCAAGAGCCCTCACAAAGAAAGCACCACGTCAGATTGGGATTGGGTGGTGGCGGTGGGTGCAGGTCGACGTCGGTGCTATGGTAGGTGGTGGCACGGCCATGGCTAGAAGGTAGAAGCCGATGGTGGGGTAGGCTAGAGGGTGGTTCTGCAACCAAGAGGGGGTTACAGGGCGCGACTGTGAAGGATACTCGCCGAGTCTCAGACGTCGGGCGAGCGAACGAAGAGAGCGAGCGACGTTAATGGAATCGTAAGGGTATTTGTGTTGTGTCGAATCGATACCCTTGCGAACCGCGTCTTTGTGGTTGAGACTCGAGGTGTCAATGTTCCCTTCGTTCAATGTCAGCATACTGAGGCATCCACTTGCGTTAGAGACTCGTTGGAAAAAAAGGCAACTTCATTGGGAGAAGGAATAAAAATAATCACTCTTAACCCCTTTGTATCCCCAAGTGTTTCACAGGTAGATTAATACAATTCTTACACAGCCCTTATTTGTATTTACTTCAGCTGCTTTTATGTTATATTTTATGTCAGTGAATTCAATGGTTTTTTTTTTCGTTCCCCTCGTGAAATGGTTTCAAAGGTGTCTGGGTATCCCCCTCCTCTTGAATGTTGGACCTCGTTATCAACCCCTTCTTTCTGAGAGAGCAAAAAGGGATGATTAAATTTCTTCTCGCAAGCGACCCTTCGCTCTTTATGACGTTACAAACGTCGTTGGAAGTTAATAGAAGAAATAGGAAGATTGATTTGATTAAATTACTTTTCTATCAATGCCAGCGCAGAAGTAGTTAGTCTCCTGGTACGATTACGGACTGTTAAGTCTTTATCGGGGTTTACGAACGTTTAGCTTTCATCATTTTTACTCTTTCGAGTTACCGTGATACATATATGATATCGATATAGCGATATCGTTAACGCCAGTGGGTTTCGTATAGATAGTAGTTTTAGCGCCTGAAATGATTACCGTGTCAATCCTGAATGATTTAGTTTGCATAAATACCACAGGCGGAATATCTGTTAGGTGCACCGTGTAATTACAGAGGAGACTGCGGTCGTGTTGCCACATTGGTGTCCCGTCAGTGCATATAGCATACACGCTATACAGCTACTTATGCGGCATTGGTACCGGCGTGCTCAGCGAGCCACTTGTGATATAATCATTTGCATTAGAAATATTGCTCAGCGACCATCGCGCAGACAGACATGCGATCGTGAGATTCTCTCGCGTGCGTAAATATATATATTTGTCTTCAGAGATTTTGACACCGACAGATGTATCTCTATTCTCTAGGCCACAATGAAAAACGTTTTGTGCGGTTAGTTATAACGTAACGTTCAACCACGTACCTGTCGCGTTTCTTCTTAGCAATCTAAATCACTGAACTCGAGTCCACATGCGTACAGTACAGATCCTTGTGTACAACGTTGTATCGACTGTGCACACATGCAGCTCACGAGAATCGTCTTGAGATCGATCGACCTCACGGTAGCACCCGTATATCCGGTAAGCAGTAGCCATTCGCTTCTCTGTGTATCACTCTAAGGGAAATCATTTGTATCCGCTTCCGTTGATTATACGAGAGGAGAGCTGCTACGAGGCACGATCGATAGGACGTCGTCTCGGTACGCGAGTAAGGATTTCCTAGCTGGCAGCAGCGGAGATTCGCGGACTAAGGCCCCGGAGGCGAGACTGTGGCGCAAAGTGGCGAGGAGAAAGCGACCTACTTGCAGGTCGAGTAATTATAAGCCTTGAACCAAAGTAAACGAGTTGTTGAGACGGACCGCTTCGTAAAGCGTTTGCGTCAAAAGCTTCGCGAACTGAATAGCTATATTCGCTGTCTCGGAGAACCTTCTGGGTTTAGAGGCGTCGAGGATCATTTTGGCTTTGACCGTACGGGAAGGACCAGGATTGCCAATTTCGATTATATTGAAAATACGGGACGTCTTGAATGTATCCTACGTGGAAGCTTTGCTCTGTACGTTTACCGTAAGGAACTTGACGTTGCTGTTGTGCATATTCAAAGTAGATAACGTTTCAGATCCGATTGACCTTTCGCTCGCGTGCAGCACGTGCGCGAATTCCTGCGAAACACCGTGACCCCGTGTGCTGCGTTGGCGTTGAGCCGAGGACGCTGTGAATTGGCGAGGGGAGCGTGCACAGTAGCTACCGGAAGTTGAACGCTTTCGCAACGGACCTGGTTGCCTGGTCTGTTGGGATTGTTGGGCGTTGGGGGCGCTGCATTGATCGGAGAGGGTTCATCCTACTCTGTTCGGTGGGTGGATAGGTATTCAGCAGACACATGCGTACCCTTAAGCTCACTTTACACGTCGCAATATCTAAACCTATCTGTATATGCCAGGACTGGCTGCGCTTTACTAGTAAGGGACAAGGATGGGCTACGGTAATTGGAGAATAGAGTTTCTGTTTAGAGCTACGGAGTACATCTAGCGACTTCACCTCCAGGGGTTTATATTCTTGAGAACATGAGACCTTGGATGCGCCAGCCTCTGGGTTACCTACGGAAAGTCTACCTTGTGTGTGTACTGAGCAAGGTAGGTGGGTATCCTTGGATGTTATCGATATAACGTACAGAGTCATGTGTTTACGGAAACTTCATTACTCGACTGGATAATCATCTGATTTGCGTACAGGTGCTCGTCTATCTGTAACTTATAATACCTGTGCGCGTGACTAACGGCGGAATCGATTGCTCTGTTCTGACAGTGCAATCTATAATGGGTATCCTTCCCGTCTCATCTCTTCGTGGTTTCCTTCGATCGCGTATACCTTCGAATGGAGCTTCTCACTTATGTGAGACTGCACTCATGGATATTCCAAGGACAGTGTTATTCGCCATCGTCAACCTCGAGGTCGTTTCGACATCGTCTACGTGCGTTTCTCTTCTCATTTCTTTTTTTTTTTCTTTCACGCTATGAATATCGTTTTCTCTGTTACACATGTCACTAGTTCTCGAGATAGAATTTAGCCATTAACGCGGGAGTCGACTTCTTCACATAGCGGATTCCACTTTCCCTCGCTTAGACTCCCGACAAAACCCCGAGGAAATCGACTAATTTCACGTTGCGCCGGGTACCCGCCCGTGTAATTCGAGAAGCGCTCTCGTTCTCAGAGATGAGAAACTCGCTCGGAGACTTTCCAATCTTGGCGCTTCCGCGAGCATCTTAACGCTGTACATAACATCGATAAAAGCAGTTGAAGTGGTAAAAACATTATCATATCGATAACAGAATGTATAGATACACAGAGAGAGAGGGAGAGAGAAAGGGAGACAGAGATGCGCAATGAACAGCAGTAAATACGTTCATTGTTATTGAAAATCGATTCATCCAAAGCAACAAACAAACATGGCGGTAATCATAGCTACCATCGAACCTTCTATATCTACCGAAGCTCATTTATCTGGCAAGTGAATGAAGAGCGAATTTTCAGGTGAACGAACGATCGAGAGCGGTCAGCACCCGATGTTTCAGTATCGGCTCCCGATATTCTGTAAAGTGGGCTTTGCCGTAGAAACTATGTAGCGTGGAATCACGGTGCGCCCGCCGTTCATGTTATGTGTGCCGGAGCACATACAACCCATTGCTCGGCCCGTTTGCGAAGACCCGATAGCGGATAGGCCTATTGATTGGGGGTCCCGAGTTTCTGAGCTCTGGAGGTATATAGCTCTTGAAACCTAAACTCCTCTCGCTATACGAGGGTGGATTGATAAGTTTCCGGCCTGACCAAGAAATGGCGCCACTAGGCCTACCTGAAGGTGACATTTTAT